>JAODAL010014449.1:0-87446 GCA_025379985.1 Phyllomedusa bahiana | reverse complement strand
CAGGAGCGGGTTGGGGGACCCCCGGCACTGGGGCCCCCGGGCTCGCCCGCGGCCAGCGGGGGCACCCACCCCCGGGGGCCCCGGAAAAGGGGGGCACGGGTGCCCCGCGGCCCGGGGCCGGGGGAGCAGGGGGGCCGTGACAAAAAAGAAGGAGGAAATGGAGACGACAGTGGGGATCGGGAGAGTAAAAGTAAATTTTGGGCCAGAATGTAGAGTTGGGTATCATCACATACAGGGGGTAATGAAAGCCATGTGAGGCTATGACTGCCCGGGCCAAGGGGTAATAGAAAGAGTAGTGGACCCGGACTGCCCCTTGGGGGGCACCAACAAGAGGGGCCCGGGGGAAAGGGGGTGAGAAAAATGAGAGACGCTAAAAAGTCTGATCAGTGAGGTACGGGGGAGACCCAGGAAAGAGCCAAAAGCCCCTGTTTCCGAGGGGGGAGGGGGTTTTGTAGCAGAGGGAATGGCCCAACATGTCAAAGGCAAGGACAGGCCCAAGAGGGGGACACAGAGGTGGCATGGGGTTTTACATTTACTAGATCTTGTATTTTTTTTTTGGTTAGGGCGTTTCGGTAGAGTGGGGGTCGAAAACCAATTGTAGTGGTCAAGAAGAGATTTGGGAGAGGTGGGAGGAAGCGAAGTTTAACTGCTGCCGAGGTTTTTGGGAAGAAAAAAGGGGCAGTAAATGGGCATAGTTGGAAAGAAAGGGGCCCGGGGGTTTTTTTTTTTTGGGGATTGGGTGAAGTAGCAGTTTAAAGGCAAAAGGGGAAGACCAGAGGTTATTGATGGGTTGAAGAAGGGATGAGTGGGGGATATAAACACTGAGGTCTGGGATAGGTGGATGGCAGGGGGTCAAACCTACGGGTTTTGGGGGTTGGATTTTGGACAGTAAGGGGGGAGTTTGCATAGGGACCGTGGGGAAGCAATTAAGGGAAAAAGAGTTGCAAGGAAGGGGGGGGGGGGGAGCGGGCTAAAGTTTTCTTATGGGGTTGATCTTCTGAGGAATAAAGGGGCAAAGTATTGCTAAAAGGGAGGGAGTGGGGGGGAGGTGTTTGGTGGGGGGAGAAGAAGTTAAGGTTTGAATAATTCTGGGGTTGTGGGACGGGGAGGATAGAAGGGGGAAATATTCTTTTTTGGCTGTGGGATGCGGCCCTTAAATTCTGCTTGATTTTTGTATAAGGCAAAGTCATCAATGGGGGGAGTTTTCTTCCAAAGCGCGTTCACAATTTCGGGAAAGCCCGCCCACGTTGGTAGAGTCTGTGTCCCGGGGTTGTCTTGATTTTGGGGGTTCTGTTGGTGTGAAGGGCGACGATAAAAGCGGTGATGTTTGAGGGTTGTAGAAATGGTGGGCGCTGGGTCATTGAATGAGGAGATAGTGGAAAGAGGTTCTTTCATTTCATGCAATGCTACTGGCATTCCGGTCCCCAACGCAGGACTTCGCCTGTCTTCCAATCGACTAGGGGGGGCTTTGCGCCAGGGAACCCCAAGGATCGCCAGGAAGCAGGGGCAAACTGGAACCCCATTTTCTCCTTATTACGCCCCCCCACAGAGTTCACTGGGTGGGGTTTGTACTGGATGGGGTCACTGGGAGCTCCCCACTGACCAAGGGAAAAAAACAGGGGCTTCTCCAGCCCACAACAGGGTTAGCGGTACCGGGTTTTCCCAAAGAGGCAATAAGTTTTCCCGCAGAGCCTATCCAGGAAACAGAACTCGAACGACGGCCCCGCATCAGGTCACCCCCCACGGGGATCATCGACGATGGAAGGGGGGAAACTGCACCGGGGCCCCTCCCACGCTGGGGGGGTAGCGGAAAACTTGCGGGGAAAGGTCCGGGGTGGCGCAAAGAGATGCTTTTCGGTTCGGCGCGGTTTCACTCCTGCCCGATAACTGGGCCCGGGCCCTTTGCATGGGGTTTCCCCCTCAAGGGTTGAGGGGACAGCAATGGGGGATGTTGAAAAACCCGGGCCAGTGAAACGCCAAAACGGGGGGCCCGTGCAAAATTCTCTTTCCGACGCAGCTCCCCCTTTCCTCTCTGCGAACCTAAAATAAATCCATTTTGGCTAGCAGGATTAGTTCACTCGGGGAAGGACGGAGGTCTCTTCCCGCCAAAGCGCCCTTTACCCACTGGAAGGCCCTTTATTAAAAAGGGGCACAGAGGGCGGCATCTTTCCCAAACGTAGCTCCGGGGCCAGGGTACAAAAACTGACCGCAAAAAAAAAGTCACCCACGAGGAGTCGCCTGGAAGGCGTAAAGAGGGCGGCTCGCAGAAAAGCACGCCCCGGCCCTCGAAACGGTGCGGAATTCCTGAGGGGGGTCTGTAGATCCCAGTCACGGGAATCATTCCTGTCCCAGGGGGGGTTGCCCAAGCCAGGGCCTTCCCATAGAAACCTCACCCCCAAAGGGCCCAAACTTAAAACCCTCCGAAAACTGATCCCCCAAACCAAGGTTCTATTTTGCAAGACCCCGGGGAAAATAAACCCCCGGCAGAGCTTGGGATCCCCGGCAAACTGAGGGAAAGGGGACCGAAGTTTTGGGTCCCACTTACCCAAAATGGAACGGCGCCCTAACGAGTCACCGAGGGGCCGCAGGGGGAAGGGGTTGCGGGATCAAAAAAAGGAAGCTGCCCAAAATCATGGCAAAACTCCCAACCTGCTGTCCCCTTTTTTTTTTCTGGACTGCGGGAAAACCCAACGCTTAAAAACTGCAATGCTTGGCGGGGCCACCTTGGCGGGATCCAGGGCCCGGGAAATCAAAAACTGTGACGGTTTGGGTATTTGGATCCGCCGGCCCAACCGCAAGCGTTGGTAGTTAAGCCCCCCCAGGGAACAAATTCTAAGTACCCCCGGGTTTTTCACCCAAAAGGCCCCCGGCAAAGGGGATGGACTTCCCTGGGGGGCTTGGGGGCCCCGGGTTCGTCCCCCCTACGTGACTTGCTTGCGGTGGCCGCCAGGGGGCACGGGGTACAAAAACGTAGTCCCAGAACTAGCCCGGGCAAAAAAAAAGGGGGGGGCAGGGGGCAATTTCTGGCGGGGACGGGCAAAGGTCGGGCGGGCGGCAGGGGGTTCCCGAGTGGGGAAAAACGTACGTGGGTCGGGTACAACGGAAAAAGCAAATACTTTTAAGAACCCCTTCACTAGGCTGGGGCCCAACGTAAAACCAGCGGGGAAGCCCTTGGGGTGCAACATTTATATGGGGAAACAACCCCCGGGAAATTAAACCCTTTTTAAGGGCGCACTGCCCCTTTAAAAATTCACAAGGAAAAAAGCGCGCGCGCACCAGGGGCCCAGTGATTGGGGGCCGGGCAGGGACGAGGACCAGAAGGGGACGGGGCCAGGTGATTAAATGGAACGGTGGCCCCCCGGTTTGGCCTTTGCCCCCCGGGGCCCCCCCCCCCGCCACCCCGGGGACCCTTTTGGGGGGAACGGGGGTTCGACCGGGGTCGCGGGGGCCAAACCGCTTCGCAACCCGTTACAATATTTTTTATAAATTTACTGAAGGGCAGCTTAGCTCCATTAAAAGGAAGGGGAGAAAACGCAAAACCAGAAAAATTTTTTCCCAAATGGTGCTTTTTTTTAAAAAAAAAACCGAATTTTTTTTCTATCCAGAAAACCCTTTTTTAATCTAAATCAATGATATACAAGCTGTTTTAATGTTCATGTCTTTAAATGAACACAATGAGCAAACATTCACAGTGCAGGAAAAGTAAACACATGATTTTTTTCTAACATGTAGGCACTGCTTTTGCAGCAATCACTCTCAACAAGTATTTCCCATAATTGCAAATGAGTCTTTTACCATGTTACATAGTAATTTTAGACCATTCATGCCTGAAAATGTGTTATAGGTCTTCATTAGTGATGAGCGATTACGTCGACTGTCGTCATCAGGTCGATAGTCGATATCGGCAATTATCAAGACGATATCCGATAGTCGATAACAGATTATCGCCGATGACCATTAAAGTCTATGGGAGAGGAACAACACCTTCATTATTACACCCAAACAGGGCTGGAGAAGCTGGAATTAACATCCACAACATTCAAATGGATACGTGCTACATCTTATGCAACACACTTAGGATATAAAAGCCACAAAAAAAAAAATCACAGACCATTCACTATCCCTGTCTTGTACCACAGCATGACCCTTAAACCTGCATGACCCACAAATTAAAAAGTGCCAGAAGGCAGTATTATTTGAACCATCATTTTACTTGAACTGGACATTGACTATCCCTGTCCTGGAACGCAGCATGACCCTTAAACCTATCTGACCCCCAGATTTAAAAAGTGCCGGAAAAAGGAGTCTTTTAACCACCATTTTAGTTGAACTAGACATTGACTATATCTGTCCTGGATCGCAGCATGACCCTTAAACCTGCATGACCCACAGATTAAAAAGTGCCGGAAAAAAGGAGTCTTTGAACCACCATTTTAGTTGAACTGGACATTGACTATACCTGTTCTGTACCACAGTATGACCATTAAACCTGCATGACCCACAGATTAAAAAGTGCCGGAAAAAGGAGTCTTTCAACCACCATTTTAGTTGGACTGGACATTGACTATACCTGTCCTGGGTAACCTACATCTGTTCAAGTCTTCCAGTACCTCCCTTGTACAATTCAGAGGAATATTTGTATCTGCTATTTTGTACATGCAAGTTTTTTAGTAGTTTTATTCTAGAAAACACATTTTTAAAATAGGATGTAATCCCACCACGTCTCTGTTTCTCTTTTTTTTAATTGTATTAAATGGGTTGTCTCACTACAGGGATTGGTAGTTATGTTAAAGATCTTGCAAAAACAAGTCATTTTGCAATATGTGTCCATTAACAGTGTCCTACCTATTCCTGTTTTTGACACCACCATCACCCTTGAGCCACTTTTGACAATTGTGAAAAACAAATGTCTGTTAGAAACCACATTTTTTAGAATAGGACCTGTAGTATAGCTGCATTTCACAGCAAAATGCCCCCAAAAATTCAAAACATGACCATTGAGCCACTTTTGACAATTGTGCTGGATGCAGGTTGCATTAACCAC
This sequence comes from Phyllomedusa bahiana, assembly GCA_025379985.1. Classification (NCBI taxonomy): domain Eukaryota; kingdom Metazoa; phylum Chordata; class Amphibia; order Anura; family Hylidae; genus Phyllomedusa; species Phyllomedusa bahiana. The sequence goes on along the minus strand of JAODAL010014449.1, from coordinate 82,402 downwards.
TGAAGAACAGATTGGCGACGCTGTTCGTTACTGAGATTCACAGGGCCCTGACCCAGCGATGACAGGCCTGATGGTCCTGCAACCGACGATCCGCTGGCATGCGTGTTGTCGCCAGCACTGGAAGGAGCACCTTCTCTCGTACCTCTACCACCATGTCCTACACCCCTCTTTGCTCGCTTACCACCTGCATTTCGCTCCATGTTCAGAAAGATATTTAAGAAAGTATGGAAGAGTTTTTTACAGTCTCTTACTAAAGACGGCAAATCACAGCTATTCTTAAATCCCTCTAATTTCCTACAGCCAACTAGGATTAGAAACTGAAATGTTTCTTGCGAATACCTGTGAAATGCGGTCTGGTGGAAGAACCGTAAGACAAAATCAACAGTGTTCTTCCTTCAGTCCCAGGGATTTACAACTGCCCAGTAGGACTAGGAATTGATAGTTTTCAACAAAATATCATACAAGTGTGCTATCTGCGCCAAACTGAGATTCAACGAGCACAATAAAACTATTCAGAAGTTACACGGATGAGAAATTGCGTTTTTTGCAGCAATGACAAACAAGAACAGTTGCTAGAGAATTTTTCTATCAGAATTGTCATACAGGGTGGCTATTTGAAAAAAACTAGGGCCGCACCATGTGCAATACAGCTATTTAAAAATTATACGGATAACAAACAGTGGTTTTTTTGCACCTATAAATACACCTGCGGTGACTACAAAATTGCTGTATTCAAATTTAAGTGCAAGGTGGCTCTATGAACAAAACTGGGCCGCACCAAAGTAAAAAAAACACATATTTGAAATGTATACGGACAATAAAAGGCGTTTTTTGCACCTATATATACACCTGCGGTGACTACAAAATTGTTGTATTCAAATTTAAGTGCAAGGTGGCTCTATGAACAAAACTGGGCCGCACCAAAGTGAAAAAAAAACTAATTAAATCGTGTACAGATAATAAAAGTTGAGTTTTGCACCTATCAAATACACCTGCAGTTACTAGAAAAGATCTGTATCCTAATATAAGTACAGGCTGCACAACATACAAGTAATATTTCACCAAAAACTGGCCAAAAACTGTTAATCAAAACCCATTGCAATGCAGGGTCAAAGCACAGTCTGGGCTGCACAATATCCAGCCTGTCTGTCTGTGTTCGCCCGCAGACCCCACCCCCACCCCCCGTGGCTGTACAGCGCTAGATGCTCCTTTAAAATTCTCTGCCTAAGTAACTAAAAACTGAAAATCTCTAATCTAACTAAGTTCTACTGTTCACAGCTAAAAGCATAGTTGTCTGTGTGAACAAATAGAACAGTTTTGCTGAGCTGTTTTGAGAGAGACCGAGCACACGTCCTGCTCTTATGATACACAGACACACACTGATCATGAACAGGAAGGGTTGTTCTATGTAAAACGAGGTCATGTGATTTTTCCAGCCAATCACAACCATACACATCACAGTCATGACGTCGCACACCCAGCTCACCCTGCTCTATTCTCTAAGCTGATTTTCTGGCCGCCAAAATGACTGGAAGCGCTGAAAATGGCACGATATTAATAGATTATGCGCAGATTTTAACCTAAATTATCTCGTGATCTAAAAAATCCGATCAATATAAAAACTGTGCCGATTTCAATTTTGTCGATAATAATCGCTCAACACTAGTCTTCATCATTTCTAGGATCCTATACAGCACTCTTTAGGTGATGCCACAACATCTTAATAGGGTTAAAGTCAGGGCTCTGACTCTCCAAAGCAGAAATCTTCTTTTCCAACCATTCTTTAGTTAAGTTACTTTGTGTGCTTTGGGTCTTTTTTTCTTTTTTTGCATCCCCTAAAGTCTTTTTAGCTTCACTTCTTTAAGAAATAGTCTGATGTGTTCTGAAAGGTAGTTGCATTGAGGAATGGAAAATAGCAAACAAGAGCAAAAAGATGAAAATGAGTTCCCCAATAAAGGACAAGATAAGAGTTACAAGAAGCTTGAATCATAACGTATCAACTTGTAAATTGATAACATTAAGACATAACTTTTAATAAGCCATTAAAAAATACATGACAACACAAATGACTATTGGGTGTTAAGTCTGACCCTTGTTTAGGCATACCCAGTTAGGGACGTACGACCAGGAAGGATAGGTAAGGAAGACAATGTGACAGTGACCCCTAGCACTAATCCCCCCCAGTTGTCCTTACCTACTTCCCGGCCCAACCCTAAGTAGTCGGCTACAACTGGAAAGCATTCACTGCTTATGCCAAAGTGTACACATAGACAAACCGAGACAAACAAAAAAAGAAGAATTGTCATTTGGAAAAGTATCAGAACCAAGGGGGAAAGGCGGTACCAAATCCAGAATAAACAATCCAAGGTAACAACAGCTCAGTCCAAACAAGACTTATAGCAAGCACAGGATAGAGGGCTAATGGTGTTCCTATGGGATGTCAGAGTCCCACTCAAGGATGCGATTGGGCCAGCCCTATGACATTCAGATCACACAGATTACAGCCTAGCAAGGAAGGAATCTGAGTGGTGAAGGAGCTGTCAATCACAACTAGCTTAACCGTCAGCTGCCCAGAACAAAGTCAGCAGAGAAAAGACAGGTGTGGCAGAATTCAATGAACACAGTAAGAGTAAACTAGAGCAGTGTTCAGACCAGTGTAAGACAAAATACAAAAAGTACAGAATCATGGTCAACTGGGCATGTACTTTACAGACAGAGGATGGTGCATACTGCACAAATGTAACAGATAAAAGTCCAGAGATTTTTGTACACACTCAGTAAGTGACAATAATATTTGAAAATAATGTGAAAACATATTCTTTGTACAGAATTAAACAGCTAGGTACTTCAAGATCTACTTCAAAATAGGCATTACAGATAAAAGTCTATAACATCAGAAAGGGATATGGTACTATGTCAAGTGATACTAAAATAAATATATACCTGTTCTCCTATTTCCTTTGTATATGAACTAGTTAATCAGAAGGCAGGCTCAGACTAGCCTACTGTATAACATGGGAAATCCCTAGTGGTCCCCCTGGCATAGTGGGCCCCTTGGAATGGCAGGCCTGGGGCTACTTTTGAGGGATACAGCCAGAGACAGAAGGGCAGAGTGTAAGAGTCACGTGAAGCCATGTACAGTAACTGTAGTGTAGGTCCCAAAAATAAACTTCACTTATGGGCCCTGAGAATGAACTCCACTGGAGGGCTCTGAGAATAAACTGTACTGGTGAGCCCCAGGTTCCCCAGTCCAACACTTTCAGGAATCATCCAATGTAGACCACAAACAGAAATTATACCAACTGTATAAAGAAGGCAATAAACCTTAATAAAATGTATCTTAAGTGTAACAACATGCAATAAACTTGTGTAATTGGCAACCACTATATAATTAACCTGGAGTGTACCATTTTTTAGCTAACTCTTATATGTAAGAAACTTTCCTCCTTAATGAAAAAGTAAACTCAAATTCCTTGATTGTAACAAGCAGGCTCTTGTTTCAGCCTGAATTCTGTTCACAACCATATGGGTGTTATGCCGGCGACTCACACTGCCAGTAGGTGCCAACCTTGTCACTATGTTCACCACACTGATCCTCCCTTTGCCAAGTCATCTCGCTAGCTGCCTCTTTCCATGCTGCAACACATCCAATACTGCTACCCTCTGCTATGTCCAGCTATAGGGAGAAGTGACAAGATACTCTAGGAAGTACTACAGTGCTTGGTTTCTATAGCCTATCTTCTGCCCCTACACCTTGCCTGAGCTTAGGTTCATAGTGTCTGTGCATAATAGGATCCAGCAAAGGTGTTTATGTTTCTCAATCTCCTTTTACTGACTCCAGCTTGTCTCATCAACCTGTCTGTTATCTATTCTCCTGATTCCGGCTATGTAATGTGAACCTGCTCCACCCACCCTGATCTCAAATTATCTGACTACCAATCCGCCTGCTTCCTTGGTGCTTTGCACTGGTGTCTCTGGCACCTTGGTCAGCTGTTTCTAGTTAGGGGACTGCTCTGGAGTGGCTTCTGGTGCCTACCCTAATGGCCCACTGTATCCTCACCATCAGAGGCTCTAGTGAAAACCAAGTAGTCACTTAGTTAAGCTCCATCCAGGGTAAGTCCAGGGAAACTCTGACTAGTAGTCCTGGATGTAGCTAGGAGTGTCTCTGACCAGGGGTTTTAGGAGATTTTCCATCCAACCTGAGATATTCTCTGTCACAGAGGACTTTATAAAACAGCTAAAAGATATGATCAAGAAGTTTCCAACTCAGGTCCAGAGCCAGGTAGAGGGGCTCATCCCAGCGGATCCCAGGCCGGGCTGCTTGTACATGCTCCCCAAGATCCACAAAGATGGCAACCCTGGGAGGCCTATCATTTCTGGCATTGGGACACTGACAGAGAATATCTCAGGTTGGGTGGAAAATCTCCTAAAACCCCTGGTCAGAGACACTCCTAGCTACATCCAGGACACCACGGACCTTCTTAACAAACTCAATGCCCTCGGTCCACTTCCTGAGGGCACCATTTTGGCCACCATGGATGTAGAATCCTTGTATACAAACATTCCCCACAAGGATGGAGTAGCAGCATGTCGGACGCACCTGAAGAAACTAAACCTTCCCGCAAAACCAGTAACACAGCTCATACAGTTTATACTCAGCCACAACTATTTCACCTTTGGAGGGGACCAATCGTATTTGCTCCGACAAGACAGACCTGGACAAGCACCTGCTGGATCTGAGGAAACAATTTCTCCAATTGGGATACAAACCAAAAGTGACGGACAATCAAATCAGCAAAGCAGCAGCCATCAACTGAGACAATCCACTTACATACAAAAAGACCCAGAATGAAGAACGACTGCCCCTAGTTGTTACCTACAACCCACAGCTGGAGATCCTACGAAAGATTGCCAAGGAACTCCAACCTTTGCTACATAGGGACAACAGACTCAAAGAAATATTCCCAGTCCCCTCTCCTTTCCTTTCGGCAACCACCAAACCTGCAGCGTATTATTGTCCGGAGTGCCTTGAAGGCCCCAACAGAAAATGGCATCTCACCCTGCCTGCAAAATAGGTGCAAGACCTGCAGCCACATCCTCACCGCTGACAGTGTACCTGTCCCACAGTTACAGCAGGTGCACAGAATTAGGGGGGCATTTTCCTGCAGGTCTTCCAATGTGGTGTATCTGATCATGTGTGAGCAATATCTGACCACAGGCCTTTATGTGGGGGAAACAGGGCAGAGACTCAGCCAGTGCATGAATTCACACAGATTCACCATTAACAACAATAGAACAGATCTCCCAGTGGCCGCACATTTCTCCGGAGATGACCATTGTATTGATGATTTGAAGATTATGGTTTTAATGGGACATTTAAAGACGCAGAGGGAGAGAAAGGAATGGGAATTTAAATGAATGCAAAAATTTCAAACTCTGCAAAATGGGTTAAATGTCCATACCAGCTTTATGTCAAACTATGTGTGAACTGTGAGAGCCGCAAATTACACCTGATGGCTACGAGATAAGACGAAGAATTACTGACCCCTCCGTCATGCCTTACAAGTTTCCAGATTGTTGATTTCTTGACCTGTTGTAAATGACTTGTCTGCTTATGTTGCATTTTGTTATTTTTAAGAATTCTAAGATCCTTTGAAGGTCCATGTCTTTTGTGTATAAAAAGTCTGTAAATTTTCAGTTCTTGTATAACATCATGTCTGAAGAAAGGAGCTGGCACTCTCGAAAGCTCACCATCAAATATACTCAGTTAGCCTCTAAAATGTATCGCCTGATTTTTTCACTCTTTTACTGACCATTTTATAAACATACCTTATCTTGTCTATCCCAGGCTGCAGATGTCATTTGATAAAGGCACATCAGCCTAAACGTCTTGACAAAAGTCTGCATGCCACCAACTGCACGATCTACATATCTGGAACAGATGACTACAGTGTTACCTACTATAAATAATACTAATAGATGGAGGTTTTATATTATGACTTCCTTTTACATTTGTAAATAAATTACAGACCAAAATTAATTAGCTTGATTAGTTTTGCATTGCACAAGCATCTGTTAGGACATACCTAAGACCTCACTGACTAGATCATTCAGGGGGCCCCTTGTAAGCAAACAGCTTTCACAATTTTTTAGTCATATCCAGAGAACACAGAGAACAGATCTACAAGTGTATCTTGACTATAGCCACTGATGTTTGTTACTTGGATGTACAGTGAAAGTTCAACACGCAATATTAATTGAATTTGGGACGACCATTGTATGCAAAAACATAATTGCTGATTATTTCCGAATGTACCAGCTCATCCTGGCACATGCAAAAAGCAGTACAGAACATGTAGTACCATACTGTATTGTAAAGATGCGTTACTAGACTGCCAATCACTGTATGTACTTCACTAGTGCAGTTGTTTTGCAAGTAAAAGGTTTATGTAAATTGGTTGGATTTTCCGGTAAATCACATGAAGATCAGCAGTGTCTTATCCAAACCACGCTCAACATACATGTTCCAGGAAAGACCATTGTACAGCATGCTAAAGCTATTGGATCCTGGGTCAACTTTAACTCGAGGGATCACTGTATTATGTGTAATAGGATTTTATGACACTAAAGTGTATATGAACTTTCAGGCAACTTTTCAGGGTAAGCTGTCCTGTGTGTGTATATGAATATCATTATTTACAGCCATTGCATATATGAGTTTTATACAGTTCTATAATGATATAGCACTTTTTTTAAAACCTAGAGTAGTTTACAGTAGTATATTTGAGGGACCTTTTACAAAAGCAAGCCTCCCACATGAATGAATCCAAGATTGTGCTGACAGCTTTCTGTTGAGTAGGCAAAGAAACACCTACAGTGGAGAAAAAAAGTAGTTAGTCAGCCCCCAATTGTGCAAGTTCTCCCACTTAAAATGATGAGAGAGACTTGTAATTGACATCATAGGTAGACCTCAACTATGAGAGACAAAATGAGAAAACAATCACATTGTCTGATTTTGAAAGAATTTATTGTCAAATTATAGTGGAAAATAGGTATTTGGTCAATAACAAAAGCTCATCTCAATGCTTTGTTATATATCCTTTTTGACAATGACAGAGGTCAAACGTTTTCTATAAGTCTTCACAAGGTTGGCACACCCTGATGTTGGTATGTTTGCCCATTCCTCCAGGCCAGACTCCTCTAGAGCAGTGATGTTTTGGGGCTGTCGCTGGGCAACATGGTCTTTCAACTCCCTCCAAAGGTTTTCTATGGGGTTGAGATCTGGATGCTGGCTAGGCCACTCCAGGACCTTGACATGCTTCTTATGACGCCATTCCTTTGTTGCCCTGGTGGTGTGCTTGAGATTATTGTCATGCTGAAAGACCCAGAAACGTTTCATCTTCAATGCTCTTGCTGAAGGAAGGAGGTTTGCACACGAAATCTCATGATACATGGCCCCATTCATTCTTTCATGTACACGGATCAGTCGTCCTGATCCCTTTGCAGAGAAACACCCCAAAAGCACGATGTTGCCACCCAGATGCTTCACAGTAGGTATGATGTTCTTTGGATGCTACTAAGCATTCTCTCTCCTCCAAACACGACGAGTTGTGTTTCTACCAAACAGTTCTACTTTGGTTTCATTTGACCATATGACTTTCTCCCAATACTCTTCTGGATCATCCAAATGCTCTCTAGCAAACTTCAGATGGGCCCGAACACTTCTGGCTCTGCAGGATCTGAGTCCCTGGTAGCGTAGTGTGTTACTGATTATAGCCTTTGTTACGTTTGTCCCAGCTCTCTGCAGGTCATTCACTAGGTCCCCCCGTGTGGTTCTGGGATTTTTGCTCATCGTTCTTGTGATCATTTTGACCCCACAGGGTGAGATCCTGCGCGGAGCCCCAGATCAAGGGAGGTTATCAGTGCTCTTGTATATCTTCCATTTTCAAATTATTGCTGTTGATTTCTTCACACCAAGCTGCTTGCCTATTGAAGATTCGGTCTTCCTAGTCTGGTGCAGGGCTACAATTGTGCTTCTGGAGTCCTTTGACAGCTCTTTGGTCTTCAACCTTGGTGGAGTTTAGAGTGTGACTGTTTGAGGTTGTGGACAGGTGTCATTTATATTGATAACAAGTTCAAACAGGTGCCATTACTACAGGTAATGAGTGGAGGACAGAGGAGCCTCTGAAAGAAGAAGTTACTGGCCTGTGAGAGCAAGAAATCTTGCTTGTTTGTAGCTGACCAGATACTTATTTTCCACCATAATTTGCAAATAAATTCTTTCCAAATCAGACAATGTGATTTTCGGGATTTGTTTTCTCTTTTTGGGCCACATGTATGAAAACTGTCTAGGTCTAAAACTCTCCTTGTTGGCCATAGCAACCAATCAGAGCGCCCCTTTCATTTCATATAGTGCTCTAGAAAAATGAAAGGGGCTGATTGGTTGCTATGGACAACAAAGTGAAATATAGACCTAGACAGTTTTCATACATTTGGCCCTTTGTCTAGTTGAGGTCTACCTATAATGTCAATTACAGGCCTCTCTCATCTTGTTAAGTGGTAGAATTTGCACAATTGGTGGCTGACTAAATACTTTTTTTCCCCACTGTATCAGAGGTTTTTATCAGTCAGAATTTAGTACATCTTAGATTGCAATTGACATTTTATTTGTCTGTAGTTAGTTACTACAAATATATTCAAGTGACTGTAACTCTCCAAATAATCAGTTCACATACTCACTCCATGACCTTTTATTATTTAATGTCATCTGTTCAGATAAAAGTGGTTCATTAATAAGTAATGTAAATAGATATGACCCTAATAATTAACTTCCATGCAATCAATTCAAAACAGCGTTTCTTGCAAATAATTAAATTGCAGTTAATCAAAGTAATCATGCATATTAACTACCTAAAAATAAATGATTGGTACATTTTGTAACTTTTAAAATAGTGATTTTTATTTTATTTTCCAAATTATGCTCATGTTATGGAGCCATTATGTGTGGAATTAATATACTAATAAAAAAATGTATTATGCTTATTGTTATTGTACTTTTACATTCTAATTATATTTACAGTTGAAACCAGAAGTTTACATGCATTATATAAAAAGATGCATTTGCATGTTTTTCTCAATATATGACATGAAATCAGAACAAACCTTACCCATTTTAGGACAATTAGGATTACCAAAATTATTTATATTTGTCAAATGAAAAAATAATGAGAGAGAATTTTTTAAGGCATTTTTATTACTTTCTGCAAAGTCAAAAGTTTACACGCACTAGGATTACAATGCCTTTAAATAATTTGGGACAGCCCATATGATGATGTCATGTCTTTGGAAGCTTCTGATAGGTTTATTGGCAACATCTAAGTTAATTACACATCTGAGGATATATTTTAATACACATCAGAAACATACTGCTTCTGTGTGTAATATCATGGGAAAGTCAAAAGAAATCAGCCAAGATATCAGGAATAGAATTATGGACTCATCCTTGGGTGAAATTTCCAGATACCCGAAGGTGTACAAACGATTATACACAAGTATAAACAAAATGGGAATGTCTAGCCATCATACCACTCAGGAAGGAGACCGGTTCTGTGTCTCACAGATTAATGTGCATTGGTCTGACATGTGCATATCAACCCAAGAACAAAAGCAAAAGACCTTGTGAAGATTCTGGCGGAAGCTGGAAGATTGTGTCATTATCCACAGTGAAATGAGTACTGTATCAACATGGGCTGAAAGGCAACTCTGCCAGGAAGAAGCCATTACTCCAAAAGAAACATATAAAACCCTGATTCATTTTTGCAAATGCACACAGGAACAAAGATCTACATTTTGGAGACATGTCCCATGGTTAAACAAAACTAAAATTTAACTGTTTGGCCATGATGACCATCATTCCATTTGGAAGAAAAAGGGAGAAGCTTAGAAGCCTAAGAAAACCATTCCAATTGTGAAACATGGGGGATAGCAGCATCATGTTGTGGGGTTGTTTTGCTGCAGAAGGGATCGGTGCACTTTACAAATTAGATGGCATCATGAGGAAAGGAGTTTATGTGGCAATACTGAAGCAACATATCAAGACATCAGCCAGGAAGTTAAAGTTTGGGCGGAAATGGGTCTTCCAAATGGACAATGGCACAAAGCATACTACAAAATGGCTTAATGGTAACCGAGTCAAAGTTTAGAAGTGGCTATCACAAAGCCCTGATCTCAATCCTATTGAAAATTTATGGGCAAAGCTGAAAAGCCAGGTGCAAGCAAGGTGACCTACAAACATGGCTCAGCTACACCAGTTTTGTCAGGAGGAATGGGCCAGAATTCTTACCAACCATTGTGAGAAGCTTGTGGAAGAAAATCCAAAAAAGTCATACAGTTTAAGGGCAATGCTACCAAATACTAATGAAATGTATGCAAACTTTGGACTTTGCAGAAAGTAATAAAATGCAGATTGTTCCCTGTGAACTTTTCTATGGGGAAAAGTGAAAAAGAAAAGTAAAAAAAAAAAGTTAAAACAAAGTAAAACACCAACATGAAAAATAAAATAAAAACATGTACATAGCCCTTTTCCCCTTTATCATCACCAATCACCCCAAAAAAGACCAAAAATAAATAAAGTAATCATATTTGCATATTTTTTGCATGTGATACGTCCTGCCATAGAAATATGGTGCTGTACTTAACCCGGGGGATGAAGGGCATTAAACGCCTAAGTGGTGCCAACTAAAACATAAGTCCCTCCTACAAAAAAGAAAACCTGACACAGCTCTGTATACGGAAAAATTTAAAAAGTTATGGCTTTCAGAAGAGCATGATCTATACTATTTTCCAAAATAAAAACACTTTTTTTATTGCTTTATAAAAAAAACTAAAAAAATTATATAAATTGGGTATCGCTGTAATTGTCTTGACAAAGGGAGGATAACTAACTTGTCATGTATACTGCACGGTGAGCCCTGTTAAAAATAAAATTAAAAAAACACTACTAGAATTGCAGTATTTTCTTCACTCTGCCTTTCAAAAAATGGATTTAAAACCGATCAAAAAGACTTATCCCCCCAAAAAACAATACCAATCAAAATGTCAACTCATTCCGCAAAAAACAAGTCCTATACAGCTCCGTATACAGAGAAATAAAAAGTTATGGATCTCAGATGCAAAAACGTTTTTTCCGTTTTGAAAAAAGTGTTTTTATTGTGAAAAGCAGTAAAACATTTAAAAAAATGCAAATTAGTTATAGCTGTAATCATATAAACCTGCTGAGTAAAGGAAGTATGTCATGGTTAATGCTGTAAAAAATAAAAATGAAAAACCCTACCAGAATTAATGTATTTTGTTCAAAATGTCTCACAAAAACCGTAATAAAAAGTGATCAAAGTGTCATGTGCACTCCATAATGGTATCAATAAAAACCTTAACTTATCCAGCAAAAAACAAACCCATAATAAGCTCTGTATCCAGAAAAATATAAAAGTTATGACTATCAGAATATGATGACATAAAACACCATTTTTTATAAATGCATTTCTATTGTGTAAAAGTAATAAAACATAAAAGACTATATACAATTGATATTATTGTAATTGTACCGACCCCCATAGTAAAGTTATTATGTCATTTATATCACACGGTAAATGCTGGTAAATGAAGCCCAAAAAACAATGGCAGAACTGTGTTTTTTTCCCCCATTTTCATGGGCCAATGCTAAAAAAGCTATGGAACACCTGTGCACCCAAAATGCACAATACATCCCTAAATGAGATTCCTAAAAGGTGTTGATTCCAAAATGGGGCAACTTCTTGAAGTTTTCACCTGTTCTGGTACTTTGTGGGCTTTGAAAATGCGACATGCACCCACCAAATCTGCATTCCAAAAGCCAAATAGTGTTCCATCTCAAACAGCAATTTACACCCATATATAGGGTACTTCCGAACTTGAAGAAATTGTGTAACAACATTTTGGGTGCTTATTTCCAGGATTCCTTGTAAAAAATTAAACATTTTCAACTAAAATTGCAGATTGTTGGAATTTTTTTTTTAAAAAAAATTTCAGTGCCAAACACTAAAAAAAATTGTGAAACAGCTGTGTGGTCGATACACTCACTACACTCCTGGGTATACTCTTTAAGGGGTGTGGCTTCCAATATGGGTTCTTTTTAGGGGTGTTTATTAAGTTTTAGCAACGTAGGATGTTCGCAAACCTGTAATGGCGACTGAAGAAAATCGTAATGAAAATGAGACCCCAGAGTCCGGTAGGTGCTTCTCCTACACTTATGGTTGAGCCAAATAGCACATTAAAGCCGCATATGACATATCTCTGAAAACGGCAGAATCTGGGGAATCATCTACCGTATTCCTGTGAATATTGGATAAAAACTAAAAATCTGCAAAAAAAGTAAAATTTTGAAATTTTACCTCCACTTTGCGTTAATTTCTATGAAATACCTAAAGACTTAACAAACTTCCTAAACACTGACATTTAAAAAATTATGCCAACCTACAGTAGACACATGGTAGATGCTAGTTATAAACTATTTTTAGTGGAATAACTATCTGTCTTACACGGAGAAATGTTGATATTTTTCACAAATAAACAAGGATTTTTTTGGGCCCCGGTAAATTTCTTAAAAAATTTTAAAAGCCCCAACGTGTAAGGGAAAAAAACCAACTCTAAATTTAACATAGAAAAGGTAAAAGTGAAAAATTTGGGGCTCCTGAAAGGGGGAACCCAAAAACCCGGCTGGGGCATTTAAAAAGGGGGGATATCTAGTCTAAATTGTAACATTGCTGGATAAATAAAAAAAAAGGAAAGAAATGAAAAACTGCAAATAAAAAAAAATTTTGGTTTTGGACAAAAAGGGGAACATGTTTAATCATAAGGACAAGTCATTTTCAGACTACACCCCAACACACATTTTGGCTTTTCTTTGTCCCCTTCAAAGCACAAGAAGGTTAACTCACATTAATATTTACTTGAATCATGATATTAAATCCCTCTACACCACAAAGATTAGTGTAAACATGATTTTAGCTGCTTCAAGCTGTCAAAGTTATATCCCACAGATGCTCAATAGCCCAAAGTGTGGGGTAACCCAAAAATTTGATGATCCAATTCATCAGAGATAAAAGAAAATTTTCCGGGTTTCTTTCATGCATTAATCTTAATGTGCATGTATAAAACAGGAACGTACACAATCTATACATTTTCACGACTGTTGGTTCATTTTCCTTTCTGATATTTACACAGATATTTAAACAAAACCAAAATAAAGGGGTTAAATTAAAGGGGAAAACCAATTTGAATAAAATGCCCTAAAATTAAATTTACCGTAGACTTTTAAAAACAGTTTTTTTAGCTTAAAAATTCAAATTGTTACCTTTAAATTTGGGAAATAAAGGGAATATCTGTAATCCTTTTGAAAGCCACCGGCTATATCCTCATATTCTCTCTATTTCCCAAAATTTAACATCCAAAACTCTGCAAACCACTCACCCCCCCCCCCCTAACAGTTTGCCAATGAAATTTTTTCATCCCTACATTTGATTCCTAAGCGTGATCTGTAAGACTAAGGTCACCAAATGACCAAAACGTTGAAATCAATTCCTGTTTCACCAGCCCTTCCCGGGGATCCCTTTTACTAAAAATAAAAAAAAACCAAAATACTTGAGTTGTTTTGGACTGTATATTTTTCAAAACTGTCAAAATAATGTCACTTAGGGTTTTCCAGAAAAAAGGGTCTTTTGGGGGAAACTTTCCCAAACCCGTTTTTAAATTCACAAATTTTTTTTTAAACCCTTTGGGGACAAACCTTTGTCCAACACTAGACATGAAAATTTAAACCCTTTTTTGCAAAGCTTTTTTGCGGGGGGCTTCACGGGAAATTTCCAAAAACCCCCCTTTTTAAATTTAACCCAAAAAGCACTGAAAGGTAAAAAGGGGTTACAAAAGAAGGATACCCCCCCAACAAAGCGGGGGGCCATAAATAATCTTTTGAGCATAGATTTATAGAATGTGTTTATTTAGTCTAGAAAACAGAAATCTAAGAGGAATATGAAGAATTTGAAAATATCAGGGGCAGCAGCTGCCAAAGGGCAAATAAATCAAAGGGTATATAAAAAAGGGGGAAAAACATGCACACAATGAAACAGTTCTTCCCATTAAAAACAAAAAAACACTTGGGCCACCACACATGGGGAAAATTGTATATAGGGTTTTGGGGACCAGGGCACAGGAAAGACATTTTAGAGCTTTTAAAAAGGGGGGCAACCAAAAAATATTAAAAGGACTGGGTGGAAAATGCAATATCCCGAAACTTAGCAAGATTAGGGGGTTAAATTTAAAGGGTTTAAAAAAAAAAAGAACATCATTGTGAAACCCCTTTTTAAATTTTTCAAAACCGAGAAACTCTCCCTTGATCTATTTTATAAACCCAAAAATTGGGTCAGTAAAAAAAAGGGGGGTATCCTCTAAAACTAAAAAGGGAAAAAAAGGTTCCCACATAAACAGTGAAAGGAATTTTTTTTAAATGTAAGGAAGAGAAATGGGAACCCCCTCTGGGCCCAAAAGGGAAAAGTCCAAGGGGAAAAAACCCAAAAGCGCTCAAAAATAGTCGGAAAAGCATTTCAAAGTGTTAAAAAATAAAGAAACCGGTGAAAAGAATTAAAATTCGAAGAAGGATTGTTTATCCAGGGGCATTTTTCCAATTGACAGATTTGGGGAAACAGGGAAAAAAAATTTTTAACCCAAAATGAGGACAATTAATTTCACCTTTGGGGTTTTTTTTTTACCTTCCCCCTGGATCAACCTAAAGCACAAAAGGGTTTATGACACTTCTTTTTCTGCCCTTTAAAAACTATGTAAAAAAAAAAAAAACCTCTGCCGCCATCTGTCCACAAAAAGAGGAAAATGTTCAAACAAGGTTTTAGTCTGTTTTGACTTTGCTTACACAAGGAAATTTTTAACTGAAGAAACGGTAAAGATTTTTCAACTACTACTTTTAAACTTTTGGGGGGGCCTGCCTAAGAAATAAAGGGGGGTCTCAGGGGTTTAAACCGTATCTAACAAACCTTTCCCAAAAGCCCATCAAAGTGTTTTTTACCCTTGGAAAAAAACCCTTTTTAAAAAGGGTTTGGGCAGTTGTGGATCGATCTTAAAACAAACTTTTTAGATTTTAAAAACCCCCTACTTTACATCCTTACTTTTTTCCCGATTTTTAAATTGCTTATTTTTTTTTTTAACCCCTTTTTATCTCTGTAACTAACTAACATGCAAAAAAGGCCCCCCCAGCAAGAGCAGCACCCTTCTGGGTTTCCCTTAAAATTTCCCGATTTTAAAATGGGGGGGTTTTTTCCCCTCTTGTGTTCCCCCTACCAAAGATAGGGGTTATTGGGAAAATTTTTGTCTTTATGAGGGAATTTAAAATTTTTCTTTTAAATTTTCCCTTTTCCCGGGGGTTTTAAAAAAAAAATTTTGTAAAATTAAGGGCACCTTCATTTGGGCAACTGAACTGTTAAAAAACTACAATTTTTAAAATCATGGTTAATATTACCATTTTATTCCCCCATGTCCCTAAAAACATCCATAAATTTCCTGAAAAACCAAAAACATAAACCCTTGATAACGAAAATACTAAGGGAAAATTCTAATACTGCTTAATAAATCTGCAAATTCCATGTCCGATGCTTCCGTTACACGTTGTGTGTCCTATGTAATTAAGGAAATAACTTTAAAGTGTACGTCGTTTGTCATTTTGGGAAATTTTTTTCGGGCCAAATATGTTATATTGCTAAAACCCCCAGAAAACAAGTTTTGTTTTTGGGGAAAATCAATGAAAAAGGGAAAAAGAAAACAACATCCCGCAGTGTTCATGATTAAATTTTAAGACTTTTTTCTAAAGAATACATGATTTTTTCATAGTAAAGAGGGAGTAACCCGTTCAACTTTAAAAAGCAGTTTTACATTTTATTTTAGACGCTAAGTTTTTCAAAAACTCATTAAAATCTCCCAACAATTTCAATCATGCAGGGGATTTCAAAAGGGGGTGCTTTGGGGGCTAAAATTAGTGTCATTTAAGGATGGTGATGATGGTTTTTGCAGTGTGTGCGATAGAATTACTGAACATAATCAAGGCTTGAACTCATGATTTCATTAATGAGATTCAATGAGTTTGTTTTTGAGCATACTATTTTACTTTGTAATCCCTTACCTTCTCTTGCTGAGCCCTTTTTTGGGTTTTTTATGATTTTTCATTTTTTGGTTTTGCTTAAAATTATCCTCAATTCGAACAGCTTTTTGTATTTTGTTTAACCCCCCACTTTTTTTGCAAAACTCCCCTATCTTTCCCCTTGTAAACCCTTTTTTGAAACTAATTTTACTCTGTAAAAATAAAAAAAAAATAACATTCTATATGGGAGTTTAATAAAAATGCTATATTGTACTACAGTGGGGGGCCTTTTTTTCTTAAAAGAGAAGCTGGGCACATTTGGCAAAGCCCCCCCCTTGGGTTTGGGGGGCAGCACAAGCTATGACAGAACTGCTTTTTTTCCACGCTGTGTTCCCTTTTTCTGTAAATGCCCTTTAAAAATTTGAGCATTTAAAATTTTCCCCAAATCTTCCCAATTTTCAGCCAGAAATGAGTCATGAAAAGAGTCAGTTTTCTTCATACCCCGCCCACCTGAGACTAGCCCCCGCCCACCTCTCAACTGATTAACCTTTGAATAGGTAGAAACATGTGGCCTTTGGTGGGCAGGACTAACACATGCTCATGAATAAGATTTGAGCATTAAATACTCTAAGACTACAGCATCTTAGAGAATAAGGGACACTGCACTGGAAACAGCATGTCTAGCACTAGCTTGTGCTGTCCTCAGCAAGTGGGGCATAATCTATGTGTTAGGTTCCCTTTAAGTCTTTGATTACCATACAGTGGTCCTTTAATTAGTAATTGGTTCTGAAGCCCCAACACGTCACCCTACATAATGCAAAATAAGTATTATTGTGCTTTGGATTCAGGTCACAGTTAAATTTGAGGCAAAACTAAACACTTTGGTTTGTTTCAGCCTGAATCAATTATTACCTACTATCAATGAAAAAACATAGACTCTAAAGTTTAACCTTTAATATAGTCAATTTAAAAACAGCAATATGCACCCATGTTTTGGATAACAGAATACTGAGCAGACGTCTGATGATCCAGATAAGTGCACCCCTCTGTTTTGCTTCAGACACTTGGACTTTTCCTTTGTGAATGGTTATCTCAATGCAAAATAGTACTGAGTTTTAGCTATGCCATTCTACAGGCAGGATTTATCTATTTGTGCATGTATACATCCCTTAGCTTTCACCTTTAAGCCTGTAATTGCCTTCTAAATTCTGATTCTTTGATGAACCGTACGGCGTATGTAGATGAGCAATATTGGCTTGACAATTATTCCTTTTTGCTTCTCAAAGATTCAGTGAATCAGAAGTAAATTGAGGATTTTTTTAAAAACCTATAGAGAGCGCAGTGAGCTTTCCAGCTCCTTTCCCATAATGCCTTGTGATATGCAGATGCTTAGTAGTGGGCTAAAAGGCAATCAAAACACTACACCCCCTTAACTGGTGCTTCCATAAGGAGAGATGTTCCCCTTCTCTCAGCCACTCATTGCCTCCCACCAGTCAAGCCAATATCGCTCTGCTCAAACACTGATGAGGGGCAAAACCCCGAAACGGCGTATGTAGATGAGCAATATTGGCTTGACAATTAATTCCTTTTTGCTTCTCAAAGATTCAGTGAATCAGAAGTAAATTGAGGATTTGTTTAAAAACCATAAGAGGTGCAGTGAGCTTTCCAGCTCCTTTCCCCTAATGCCTTGTTATATGCAGATGCTTAGTAGTGGACTAAAAGGCAATCAAAACACTACACACCTTAACTGGTGCTCTCCATAAGAGGAGATGTTCCCCCTTCCTGATTCCTATATGGTAATTTTCTTATTATATTTTTAATAGACTGTATTAAAGGTTAAATTTGGTTTGTCAGTAATATTACATTTGAGAGACTTTATTTAAAATGTTGTGTTTTTCAATTTTTTCAAAGGTTCTGTCAAATCTGTGTCAAAATTAACTGTGCCCCATTCAAGCAACAACAATGAAGATTAAGCAGATAACTAAAACACATAAAGAAAATCCTTATATGAAGAAGCCAGATATAAAAACTAAAAGCTGTAAATTACTTTCAATTTTAAGGAAAGGAACGTCTTTAGTAAATACAATGTACCAAAAAGGAGCCATTCAATCCTTGCACATGTAAAGAGCAGTATAGAACATATAGTAATGCACTGTACTGAAGAATAGTGCTACTAGATCACCAATCACTGCATACACTTCATTAAAACAAATGTTTTTCAAGTGAAATATTTATGATAATAGTATGAATCTTACAATCAATTACATGTGCTGCAGATCAGCATTGTTTGTGAAATGGTATGGTGAGTGAGGTTTCAAGATAAAATGTCCCAGGAAAGAACATTGTATCTTGAAAATATGGTATCCTGAGGTCATTGTAACTTGAGAGATCACTGTATAAATAAATTCAATTACATGTGACTGCTGTGGCCTTTGATTGCCTGCACATGAATGATGACTATTCACTTCTATTACCAGGAAGAATGGGTTGGGTGCTGCAGCTGAACAGGAGCATCCAGGAGGTGAGTACAAACCTTTCCTTCTATTTTTAATCATTTCCCACGGGACAAACAAGCTTTTACAACATCCAGAACACTCCTTTAAAGCTGTTTCAGATACAGTGTTTTGAAGCTTTCTGTGCAGTGTTTTTAGTTGTGTTTTTTGTAGCTAGAAGTTACTTTTGAAACTTTAGTTAAGTATGACATTTTTGTGGTGTTTTGACATTTGTTGACTTTTTCAAAACATAGCATGCTCTAAACATGTGATTTTTTTCTGGCTTTTTTGTCATTGTTTGGTCAAAAAAATAAAAGCAAAAAAAAAAACATATCTATTACATGTAGCATTTAAAAATAAATAAATCAAAAGTCACCCTAAATCAAAACTCAGTGTAAGTACTGTCTTTTATAGTTCACTATTATCTGACAGCAAAAAAGGCACCAAAATGGAAATAAAAACATCATGAAAAACCCATGAAACACGAGAGATTTTAAACCATTCTTATAGTGCAGTAGCTTAATACCACTCGTTCCTTGACATCCAGCAACACATATTGATTTCAATGGAAATAGAAGCATCTTCTAACAGCTACAACATTTGTCTTAGGGAGGTCAGGTGGCTTGTTTGCAATAATTTGTGTCCATGTTAACACAAGCCAGTTTAGTACATGTTTGTTTTATTTACCCAAGTATGAAGTAGAAGAAAGTAAAGAAAATAGGTGTGTACCACTTTTTGCATCCACATCTTTTACTTAAAAAACATAAAAAGTTATAGTTTTTGAGAAAAATATTTTTTATTGTTTAGTATCTTATTAAATTTAAAAAATAATCCCCCTTTAAATAACATCTTTTATCATCTTAAAATCAACATTCTTATGGCAATATGCCTTCGACTTTTTATCTAATTGGATGGCTGTCTACAGAAGCATACTCTATGGGAAAATGGGATTTTAGGGTAACTGGAATAAACATTACATAGAAAAGAAGAGATTACATAAAAATATTAAGATTTAAAGGAGTTGTCTCCCCACAGGGTTTCAAAGAATGCATGAAAGAAATTCTCTGTCACTTCCTGGTTCAGATAATTTGCATAAGCTCCATGCTTGTACAGCTTCGTTGTGCTTTCAGATGCTAATTAGATTAGATTAGCTTCTCAAACTACTTGAAGGACTTCTTATCTGATCCCCAAAACAAAAGCCCTAATTACAGAGCTGTTTACTTGAGATAAATCAAGCTTTTTACTGTCTGGCAGCACAGGACACTGACTGACACTGCC
Organism: Phyllomedusa bahiana; assembly: GCA_025379985.1. NCBI lineage: Eukaryota > Metazoa > Chordata > Amphibia > Anura > Hylidae > Phyllomedusa > Phyllomedusa bahiana. The sequence goes on along the minus strand of JAODAL010014449.1, from coordinate 62,455 downwards.
AACCTGTGTGATGACTCACTCTCTGTTATCTCATTGAACAAACAGCCCTGGGAGATTTGTTTACAGGTCGGTTACTGAGGGAACTGAAATAGCCATGGAGGTAATAAATTCACTTGTATCTCTTTAGGGAAAACAGAGGAACAATGCAATATATTTGGAAAATGTCTTTATTTTGTGTTCCCTACAATTTGAAAGCTATTCTTTGTAGCGAGACAACCCCTTTAATGCAGTTTTGTCACTATTTTTAGCAAATTAAGCTGAAACTGTGACATTTGCATGATGAGAGCTGCTATGTACTATAAATGTCTCGGGTCTATTTTTTTAGGGTTTGTTCTGGAGTATGTCTGAATCTGCATTTATTTTCAGTTCTGCATATGTTTTTTATCTGGAGACTTTATTTATTTTGTGCTCTATTTTTACTCTGGGAATCTTAGTCTGGGATTTGTAGTTATTTGTACTTATCTGTATTTTAAGACTTATGCTTGTTTTCTCTTTATTCTTATGTGTAGCGGCTGCCCCCGCTTCCCGGCCCGCGGGCCGCGGGCGCACCCGTGGTTCCCCTCCCGGGCGCCTGCCGGGGTCGGGTGCCGCCGCTGGCCGCGGGACGAGCCGGGGGTCCGCCCCTGGTAATAACTTACCCGGCCGCGTTCCTGTCCCGTCCGCGTCTCCTGCCGGCCAGGCTGCGTGTGCCCGTTCCCTAGCGCGCGCGCGCGCGCGTTCTCGTAAATTTAAAGGGCCAGTGTCCCGATAATTGGTTGTCTGCTAGACGCCTCCCCTATTTAAGGGTCCGCTCTGCAGTCATTCCTCGCTGGATCTATGTTGCCCCGAGCCGTAGAAAAAGCGTTCCTGAAGTATATTGTCGCCTTACCGTGTACCAGACCCTTTGCTACGTTTCCTGACTCCGAACCTCTGCCGCCTGCCCTGACCTTCCTGCCTGTCCACGACCACGAACCATTGCCGCCTGCCCTGACCTTCTGCCTGCCCACGACTACGATACTCGGACTACGATTCTGTACCTCGCTGCACCTCGGCCGCCATCGCAAGCAAGTCACGTCAGGGGGGACGACCTGGTAGCCCCACGCCGCAGCAAGTCCATCCCGCTTTGCGGCGGGCTCTGGTGAAAACCGGGGGCTACTTAGATTCCGTTCCCTGGCGTGGCTTAGCTATCATCGCTTGCGGTGGTCCAGAGGATCCACTACCCAGCCGTTACAGTTAGATCCAGCCATGGATCCCGCCAAGGTGCCTCTGCCAAGTCTAGCGGATCTCACGACCATTGTCGCCCAACAGTCGCAGCAGATCGCGCAACAAGCTCAGCAACTGGGTCAGTTGTCCGCCATGATGCGCCAACTCCTGGCGTCCCAGCAACAGCAGCAACCTGCCTCCTCGCCGGTGACTTCTTCTACCCCGGCCATCCCGCTGGCAACCGTGGGTCCGAAGCTTCGCCTTCCTCTACCTACCAAGTTTGACGGAGACTCGAAGCTCTGTAGAGGTTTCATCACGCAGTGCTCCATGCACGTGGAGCTGATGGCCGACCAGTTTCCCACTGAAAGGTCAAAGGTGGCGTTCGTGGTGAGCCTGCTTTCCGGGAAGGCCCTAGCCTGGGCGACGCCTCTTTGGGACCGGAATGATCCTGTGACCGCAGACCTACAGGCCTTCCTCGCAGAATTCCGCAGCGTTTTTGAGGAGCCTGCACGAGCATCTTCCGCGGAGACGGCGCTACTAAATCTACGCCAAGGGGACTCCTCCGTAGGGGAATATGCGGTTCAATTCCGCACCCTAGCCTCCGAGCTCTCTTGGAATGACGCCGCTCTCTGTGCCACATTTAAGAAGGGTCTCTCGAGCAGAGTAAAAGACGTCCTTGCAGCCAGAGATCTTCCTTCGTCGTTGAGTGAGCTCATACATCTTGCCACTCGCATAGACGTGCGTTTCACGGAACGACAGCAGGAGCTCCGTCAGGAGCGGGACTTGGCACAACCCCGCCGCCTTCCTCGTCTGGCTCCTGTGTTCCAGAGATCTCCGCAACCCCCTCCGCTGTTGTCCACTGAAGAGCCCATGCAGGTGGACCGGGCACACTTGTCGGAGTCCGAACTGTCCCGTCGCAGGGTGGAGAATCTCTGCCTCTACTGCGCCAGCCCGGACCATTTCCGTAGGAATTGTCCGCAGCGTCCTCAGCGGTCGGGAAACGCCCGCACCTAGGGGCTGTAGGAGAGGCGTCCCTAGGTGCTCAGCCCTCCTCTCCACGACTGATGTTGCCAGTGGAGGTAACGACGGATGCTGGCCTATCTCTTCGGGTGTCAGCCTTCTTGGACTCCGGCTCCGCCGGGAACTTTATACACGCCTCCCTGGTGTCTCGTTACCGTTTGCCGGTGACCCGTCTGGAAAAGCCGTTGCTCATCTCTTCTGTCAGTGGGGAGCTCCTCAGCGACTCCATCCAGTTCCTCACCAGACCCGTGATGCTTCGTGTTGGGGTCCTACACACGGAGAGGATCTGCTTCCACGTCCTGCCCCGCGCTTCTTCGGCGATCCTGTTGGGGCTACCCTGGCTGCAACGCCACGCCCCTACACTTGACTGGAGAATGGGCGAAGTCCTTCGTTGGGGATCGGAATGCCAGGATCTCTGTTTGGTGGCACCACGCCCGGTGTCCATCTCTCCTCCCCAGTCGTCTGTCAAGTTTCTACAGGGTCTGCCAGCGGAGTACCAGGATCTTGGAGATGTATTCTCGGAGAGGCAGGCTGAGAGGTTACCGCCCCATCGGTCGTATGACTGTCCTATAGATCTCCTCCCCGGTACCAGTCCCCCACGGGGTAGGGTCTATCCTCTCTCTGTGCCCGAGACCCAGGCCATGTCAGCCTATATACAGGAGAACTTGGCGAAGGGATTCATACGCAAGTCCTCCTCACCCGCCGGTGCCGGCTTCTTTTTCGTTCAGAAAAAAGACGGTTCACTTCGTCCGTGCATCGATTACAGAGGGCTAAACAAGATCACGGTGAAGAATCGCTACCCTCTACCCTTGATTTCCGAGCTCTTCGACCGCCTCCGTGGAGCCAAGATCTTCACCAAATTAGATCTGCGAGGAGCCTATAACCTCATCAGAATTCGAGAGGGAGATGAATGGAAGACGGCATTCAACACACGGGACGGGCATTTTGAATATCGTGTGATGCCCTTCGGGCTATGCAACGCCCCAGCTGTATTCCAGGAGTTCGTCAATGACGTATTTCGGGACTTGCTGTACACCAGCGTCATTGTGTACCTGGATGATATTTTGATTTTTTCTCCTGACATACGGACCCATCGGAGACAAGTTCGCCAGGTCCTGCGTCGTTTGCGGGACAACCAACTGTACGCTAAGCTGGAGAAGTGCCGCTTCCACCAGGCCAGCCTTCCCTTCCTGGGTTACATAGTCTCCGATCGAGGTCTTCAGATGGACCCTGCGAAACTCTCTGCGATCCAGCAGTGGCCGCGACCTGCCGGTCTCCGGGCGATTCAACGGTTCCTAGGATTCGCCAATTACTACCGGCAATTCATCCCCCACTTTTCTACGCTGGTGGCTCCCATCGTGGCTCTCACCAGGAAGAACGCCAACCCTAAATGTTGGCCTCCGTCTGCCGAGGAGGCATTCTCCCGACTGAAGGCTGCGTTCTCCTCTGCACCTATCTTGGTCCGCCCGGATCCAGAGAGACCCTTCAGCCTTGAGGTTGATGCCTCTTCCGTGGGAGCAGGGGCAGTCCTGACCCAGAAGGGTCCCAAAGGCAAGACCGTCACATGCGGGTTTTTTTCTAAGACCTTCTCTTCGGCTGAACGAAATTATGCCATTGGAGATCGTGAGCTGTTGGCCATTAAATTGGCCCTGGAGGAGTGGCGACATCTGTTGGAGGGAGCCCGACATCCGTTTGACGTCTTCACAGATCATAAAAATCTCCAATACCTGCAGACGGCTCAGCGCTTAAATCCTCGCCAGGCCCGGTGGTCCCTTTTTTTCTCTCGCTTTGATTTTAAGATCCATTTCCGACCGGCCGAGAAAAATGTCAAGGCAGATGCCCTCTCCCGTGCTTCTGACGTTACCGGGGAGGACCCGGTGTCTCAGCATATCATTGCTCCTGAACGACTGGTCCATGTGGCTCCTGTGGATCTCCGTAGTGTCCCTCCGGGTAGAGCCTATGTGCGTCCTGCACTCAGGAGGAGAATTCTGGGTTGGGGGCATAGTTCTCTTCTGGCCGGCCACCCCGGAATACGAAAATCCTTTGCCCTCATCTCCCGGCATTATTGGTGGCCAACTCTGCTCCAAGATGTCAAGGACTTTGTTCTCTCCTGTACCACTTGTGCTCGAAACAAGGTTCCACGCCATAGGCCCACTGGCCTCCTAGTCCCTCTGCCTGTTCCGGAGGCTCCATGGACACACATAGGCATGGACTTCATCACGGACCTTCCTCCTTCCTCGGGGAACTCGGTCATCTGGGTAGTCACTGACCGTTTTTCGAAGATGTCCCACTTTGTGCCGCTGCCTGGCCTCCCTTCTGCTCCCCAGTTGGCGGGTCATTTTTTTCAGCACATCTTTCGCCTGCATGGTTTACCATCCCACATTGTCTCCGATCGAGGCGTCCAATTTGTCTCGAAATTTTGGCGTGCCCTGTGTTCCCGCTTGCAAATTAAACTGGACTTCTCATCAGCGTACCATCCCCAGACCAATGGGCAGGTGGAGAGAGTAAACCAGATCTTAGGGGAGTATCTACGGCACTTTGTGTCCGGACGCCAGGACGACTGGTCCGAACTGCTTCCTTGGGCCGAGTTCTCCTATAACCATCGGGACTCCGACTCTACTGGCCGTTCCCCATTCCTTGTGGTCTTTGGACGTCACCCACGCCCTCCCCTCCCCTTGGCCTCAGCCTCCGAGGTTCCTGCTGTGGACAACCAGGTTCAGGATATCGGGGTCATTTGGCGTGAGACCCGACAAGCTTTACTCAAGGCTTCTGCCCGCATGAAGTCCCAAGCTGACAAGAGGAGAAGACCCTCCCCCACGTTCCGCCCAGGGGATAAAGTGTGGCTCTCTGCCAAATACATACGCCTCAAGGTCCCCAGTTATAAATTGGGTCCGCGGTTCCTGGGTCCGTTCAGAGTACTTCGACAATTGAATCCAGTGTCCTATAAGCTCTGCCTTCCTCCATCCCTCCGGATCCCTAATGCCTTTCACGTCTCCCTCCTTAAGCCTCTGGTCTTGAACCGATTCTCCCAGAGGGGCGCTGCCCCGTCTCCGGTCCTAGAATCCCCTGATGTTTTTGAAGTAAAGGACATCTTAGACATGAAAACCATCAGGGGTAAGCGTTTCTTTCTGGTAGATTGGAAAGGCTTCGGCCCCGAAGAGAGGTCCTGGGAACCGGAGTCTAACATCCTGAATCAAGACTTGCTTCGTAAGTTCCTTCAGCCTAAGAAGAGGGGGAGACCTAAGGGGGGGGTACTGTAGCGGCTGCCCCCGCTTCCCGGCCCGCGGGCCGCGGGCGCACCCGTGGTTCCCCTCCCGGGCGCCTGCCGGGGTCGGGTGCCGCCGCTGGCCGCGGGACGAGCCGGGGGTCCGCCCCTGGTAATAACTTACCCGGCCGCGTTCCTGTCCCGTCCGCGTCTCCTGCCGGCCAGGCTGCGTGTGCCCGTTCCCTAGCGCGCGCGCGCGTTCTCGTAAATTTAAAGGGCCAGTGTCCCGATAATTGGTTGTCTGCTAGACGCCTCCCCTATTTAAGGGTCCGCTCTGCAGTCATTCCTCGCTGGATCTATGTTGCCCCGAGCCGTAGAAAAAGCGTTCCTGAAGTATATTGTCGCCTTACCGTGTACCAGACCCTTTGCTACGTTTCCTGACTCCGAACCTCTGCCGCCTGCCCTGACCTTCCTGCCTGTCCACGACCACGAACCATTGCCGCCTGCCCTGACCTTCTGCCTGCCCACGACTACGATACTCGGACTACGATTCTGTACCTCGCTGCACCTCGGCCGCCATCGCAAGCAAGTCACGTCAGGGGGGACGACCTGGTAGCCCCACGCCGCAGCAAGTCCATCCCGCTTTGCGGCGGGCTCTGGTGAAAACCGGGGGCTACTTAGATTCCGTTCCCTGGCGTGGCTTAGCTATCATCGCTTGCGGTGGTCCAGAGGATCCACTACCCAGCCGTTACATTATGTTTGTTCTGGATCATTTATAAATTTTAGAGTGATATAACCACAGCTTATTTTAACTCCGTAGGTTAGCAGTGTTTGGGGGCAAGGCCTATGTAAATAGTAGGCATATGTTAAAAAAGATTAAGGCAATGTTTATAACATTTCTAATCAGAATCTTGGAACCTGATGTTACCACTAAAAATTTAGCAAATATGGTTTACATGGATATATGTGAGTTTAGGCCTCTCTCTGACTGTCCTTGTGAGTGTTGGGGCCACATGTATGAAAACTCTCTAGGTCTAAAACTCACTTTGTAGCCCACAGTAACCAATCAGAGTGCCCCTTTCATTTCATATAGTGCTCTGGAAAAATGGGAGGGGCGCTCTGATTGGTTGCTCTCGGCAACAAAGTGAATTTTAAACCTAGACAGTTTTCATACATGTGTCCCTTATTGACTGTTCGCATCCCCCTCACTCTCTATATAGCCTAGTTATGGACTAACGGCATCAGAAAATTATGGAGTGCTGGATGTGAGTAGCCCACTGGACACCAGATACCACTTTACTTTTACCATTGACACAATCATTATCATTTGGCATTTATTCTAGCGGAAGGTGTGGTTGCAATGTGCCTTATTTCCAAAATTCCTTGCCCCGATCCTGGTAAGGGCATTCAATAAATTTCTAATTTGGAATGCCTGTTCCTAGTTTCAGAATTATTGTACTGGTGATGTTTTCTAATCTTTCTTTGTTAACATACTAATAGTACCCTTGCTTAAAGTGGTTGCACAGTAAAGGAAAGCTCATTTTAAATGGGCCAGGTTACAGAAAAGAAGAAAAAAAAAGTTATACTTACCTACTGGTTCCCCATCGTTTTGGACCTGCTGCTCTGCATTTCAGGGTACTCATCCAGAAACACAGGAGGGCCTCATGCTCTGTTAAGCCATGTAGCCATACATATATCATCTGCTCTGGGTGTCAGCTGCAACATACAGTGGCTGGAATTGTATATAACCTGGCTGTATCTATAAGGTTAGACAGGGGGACTATTACCCCATTGATACCCCTGAAACCTGGTTGTAAAATGCTGATGTATAATCATGGCAGGCAGAGGCCTAAAGAAGATCCCCAGGTCTGACATATGTTTACCCTTTTAACATTAAATAATAGATTATTATGTAAGTTACAGTAAGTAGAGTCTGTTCATTGACATTGGTATTCAGTATTTAAGGGATCTGGCACTGCCAAAGTTTTTGTTTGGTTTGATTGTAATACAGATGTAAAGACAGCATTAGGTCAGCAAACCCAGGTATAGTGTTATCTGTCTACATGTCATGGGATTTAATCTATCTTTTCTAGTGTACACTGCTTGAATTGAATTGTAGTTAGAACAGACTTCTGCTACTGATAGTACTGTAAGTACTAGGATTAAAAATAATCAGCAGACTTTCCGCTGGAAATGAGGTCTAGTTTACAACACATTTGTTGATTATGCATGGCTGCTACATTTGAATAATTGACTGAACATATACTCTAGATAGAAACAACTGTATTGAACTAATTGAAGAGTGTAAAAGACATGTTATAACAGCTCACCCTTCTTTGTGGGCTGATCAAGTGTTCATGAGGTGCACTGTAGCAGCTTGACAGCAAGATAAATGGACAAAGAAGAAAATGCATGGGATACATGACAGAAAGCCGTGAAGAAACAAAAGTTTTAATATGATGATGATGAAGGTGCAAGTTCTGACCATCTATAGTCACTGAGGCATTAAACTACACACTGAATACTATCTTTATTGAAGTGCTAAAAAGCATATATCAGGAATTTATTAAACAGTCCCATTTAAATCTGTACTTTAGATGTAAACATAACACATATTGTAAAGCAGACTCAGAACGTAAGGCAACTCATAATAATATCAAAGATATTACTGCTGGTGATACATAAGAATACATTCATACCATTGAATTCAAATTGGAAAGAGTATACTTATTTAAGACACTAACATAATGATTATCAATTAAAAATTCCTAGCAAAGACTTGATTAATGTGTATAATGATATGGGCAAAAGCATCTTTACATTGCAGCTGTGGTATCATGCACAACAGGGGCGTCGCTGGGCAGTTTTATCCGGGGAACAATCTCGGCGGGCTCCAGGCCGCTGCTGTGGGCCTGGAGCGCTAGGGCCGCTCCGAGGTGCGGGCACCCCCCGCCGATCTCTCTGACGTTACCGTCCTGCCTTCTTCCTTATACTGCCGAGCAGTTACATACAACTAGTTTCTATCACTATATGGTCACTGTATGGCGTTAATCTACGTCTTCAGAGCCTGTGTACAGCTGGTAGTCAGATGAGGTGGTCGAGTTTGGCCATGGTCTGGCAGTGGTATTTGATCCTTATGTAGTAATAGTTTTGGGTCTTGGTTTTGTAGGAGTGTTTTTCAGTAATAATCATTTGTCTGGTGTATTTGCTCCATGTATAGGTGTATTTTTTGGTGACTGTTATTTATAAGGTATTACACTCTCATACAGAAGTGAGCGCTTTTGAAAATGCAAATTTGTCAGCTTTGATTTTCATTGTACAGTGACTGCTGAGGAGATGGATGGGATCTATGTGGGATACGCAGAAAATTAGCAACAGGAACATAAGTTTTTTTCTCTGTAAAAATACAACCACAGTTAACAATGTGGCATGTAAATTGGCATGTAAACCGAGCCCTACTGAGCAAAATGTAATACAGAGGGCCAGGCCCCAGATGTTTTGGGACCCTAGCAATGCCCCTGATTAGAGTTGGGCGAATTTCCCGAAATTCGGTTCGTTCACTTCGCCGAATTTCCCGACAAAAAATAACTTCATTCCGAATTACTTCGGGACAAATCACGTTAAAAAACAGCTATTTCCAGGCTGCACAGAGCCTGCAGGGTGCTGTAGAACGTTGTGCCATGCTTAAATATGCAGAGGGAGCTTGTGTTTTAGTATGACACGCACATGACTGCCGCCGCTCTTAGAATCGCTTCACTATAAAATTCCCTGGGCACTTAAGAGGGCAAAACTGACCAAAAAACTGAAGGGGGAATGTAGCCTGATAAAGTCATGGCAGCGACAGTTTGGGTGAGGCGTCATGGCTGATGTAGTCTGACGCCTAAGGCATTGGTGTGTGGAAATCCTGGCCGATCCACGCCTGATTCATCTTGACAAAGGTCAGTCGTTCAACATTTCCCATGGACATGCGGGTTCTCCTTGGGGTTACGATGTCCCCCGCCGCACTGACCACCCGCGCTGATGCCACACTACTGGACGGGCCGGACAGGTTCTCCACTGCAAACTCAGCAAGTTGCGGCCACACATCCAGTTTGGCTGCCCAGTAGTCCAGCGGATCTTCTAACTGGGGTGGCAGTGTGCTGTCCAAGTAGACCACGACCTGTTGGTTCAGGGTCTGCTCCAGGTCCTGCTGCTGCTGCTGGCGACTGTCCTCCTCACTAGGCGGGTGAAGGAAGCTGCTCATCAGTGACTCCAGACTTAGGTTGTGCTGATGGAGCTGGTACTGCTCCGACCCCCCCACCTTCCCCCAGCACCCGGGGGCAGTAGTACGTGAGCGCTAAAGAACCCCCGGTCAGACCTGTCAGAGGAGGGACGATGCCGAAACCATAGGAAAGCGGCCAACTGACTACGGAGGATTTCCCTATAGTATTTGAGTTTGTCCTCCCTCACATAGCGGGGGAAAAAGGCCCCCATTTTGGACGGAAGCGAGGGTCCAATAGGGTGGAGAGCCAAAAGTCACCCTGCCGGATGCTGACTATTCGGCTGTCACAAAGCCAGGCAAATCAGCATGCTGCGGCCATCTGCACAAGTGACTCGGGGGGACTCCTGCCTCCTTTCTCACTGTTATACTGCCACGGTGCTTGCGGATCATCTGCCTCGTCTTCTCATCTCCTCTACCCCCTCCAGCTGCTCCTGCTCTCCTCTCTTGTCACCTGGGTAGAAAATCCACTCATTTCACCAGAAAATGCTTCTGCTCCAATGTCCTCCTCCTCCTCCTCCATTTCTGTCCCCACCGGACTCATGTGGCCGCGAGATGTAGTCGCCACGTCTCCAGTCCCTGCCAGACAGATTTTTTCAGCATCTGTTCCAGGACATGAAGCAGTGGAATGACGTTATTCATCCCTTTAGTCCTGGGACTGACAAATAATGTGGCCTCCTCGAATGGCCTCAACAAAACGGCAGGTGTCACACATGAGCTGCCTGGCTGACATCAATGTTACAACGGGGGAAATATCCTGTCCGCCTGGATCATCAAAAAATCGTTAATGGCCTTTCTCTGTTCATACAGTCGGTCCAAAAATGTGCAGGCTGGAATTCCAACGGGTGAAAACATCGCATATCAGGTGTGTTGGGGGAGGGCCGTTCTGCCGCTGCAACTCAAAGACAGTGTTCTGGCTTTGTAGAAATGGATGAAGTGCATGCACAGTTTTCCTGGTCATTTTCAGAATCTTCTGAAGATCGGTGGAAAGGGACTTCAGGAACCTTTTCACAACCAAAATTGAACACGGTGTGCCATGCAGGGCATGGACCTTTCCCTCCTCGGTGCAGCGCGGACCCCAAATGTTACTCCCATTGCCCTGTCACCATGGTTCCGATTTGCAGTTGGCGCGGAGAAACCACACATCGATTTCTTGCTGCATGACGCGGAGCAGTTCCTCCCCTGTGTGCCTGCGTTCGCCGAGGCAAGCCAGGTGTAGAACTACATGACACCGCTGTGCCCTACATGTGGTATGATGGAGCAGTACTTGTGGAGGCTGGGATGGCGGTGGTGGAGGAGGAGAGGCGGACATTGGCGCAGGAGCCGCATTTTGGGACAACGTGGAGGGGGAAAGCGGCGTCTCCTGTCCAAGTTGTTTGTGTGCCTGGGAAAGAAGTACATTCCCCCAGTGGGCGTAAAGGCATGTACTGGCCTGACCGTAGTTACAGCTCCAGACGTCCGCGCTGCTGTGCACCTTGGAACAAACCGATAAGCTCAAGGAACTGGACACCTTCTGTTCTACATATTTATGAAGTGCTGGTACTGCCTTTTTGAAAGAAATTACGAATTGGAACTCTCCATCTCGGCTCAGCACAAGCCATTAGTTTTTCCTGAACGGTGCAGAGTCCACCTTTGGAAAGGGAGGGACTGCAGGTACCAACAACTTGGACAGGAGCACGGTCAGCTGCTGCACCTTAGGATGGTTGGACGCATACTGTTGTCTTTTTGGCAATCGCCTCGCTGAAGGGACTGCTGGCGCCATGAGTAGCGAGGAGCAGGAGATCTGGACCGGGAGATGATGTCAAAAGAGAAACAGCTCCTTCTGCAGAGGTGGTGGAGCCTTGACTGGCTGCAATGGCATGCGTGCCATGGTCACTGCTGCTGCTGTTGTTTGCGGCGGCAGGATGGCCCACCCACGTCTGAGCCACATTTCTCCCAGGCCCACCGAATGATGACGCTGCATGTGTTGATGCAGGGCAGTGGTGACAATTTTTTTTTGTTAGCTCCCTGGCCACGCTTCACTTTCTGCCCACAGATTCTACATATACCCATATTCGGCTCCTCCGGTTTCTTAGCAAAGGAAACTGCCACACCGCCGAGTATGTATTTTACGCCAACACTCCGCACTGAGTGACTACTACCGCGCTGCCTCGCTGAGCCCCTGTGCGCTACTTTTTTGGACCTGCGAAGGGGGTTTTTTTTCCCCCGGGGGCTGCTTGGCTCCCGACCTCACACTGCTGCTACCCTGCTGACTCACGACCACACTACCACTTGCTGGCTGCGCGCTGCCTGACGCGCAAGTGACGCCTCTTCTCCGACGATGATGAAGCCCTTGCCTCACCAGCTCCCAAGTGCGGCCGGCTACATCTCATCTATTTGTTTCATCGTCACTGCTGTCCTCATCACCGGTCTTGGTATGAGAGGCTGACCCCTCCAACATGACCTCCCATGCCATCTTCTTATCTATACTTTGCCGCCTACTGCAAGAAGCAGGGGTATTGGCCCATTTCTTCGCTGCCAAAATAGCTGCTGACTGCCCTCCTCAAATTGGTCATCCTCGCTATTATAGTGGCGCTGAGCCCAGACCACATAGTAATCTCTGGCTGAAGGGAAACCAAATGGGCAGAGGCGGGTTGAGGATGGGTAGGGCCCCTGACCCGCTCCCGGGCCATGCCAACTTTAAGGGTTGTGTCTGAGTTCCCACCGATCTTGGTGGGGTTGTCAGATGTCATCTGGAAAGGGAAGTGGATGACCTAGTCAACCAATCAAGAACCATTGGGTTGCTAGTCAGCACACGGCCGCTAGATTTACAGCGGCAGTTGTGGCCTCACCGAGTGAAACCCCTGCTGCGATGTCCCCTTGCTGTGCTGCGACCTGGGCCCGGAATGTTTGTGCCTCTGCCACTCGCAGATGAAGAGCTGCCACCTCTGTGTCTGACATGCTGTTTGTTCTAAAATGTACAGACACTGTTTGATGAAGATATCTGTATATGATAAAAAACACACCTGTAAATTTTACTCCAAATGAACCCAGTAACAAGCTTGGGTAACCCCTTTGATATAAATGCGCTCCAAATGGGCAGAAAAAAATTGACTTGTATGTGCCGTTTAAAAACTCTGTGTATTTTACTGAATATAAAAACACAAACAGGCTTAATTAACCTTCGGATATGAATTATGCTACAGAATTTCTTCTGTAGCGGTGAAAAACAAAGTTTCTTTTACTGAGTACAACTGCAGTACAACGCTTAATTAACCCCTGGATGTAAAAATTTTGCAAAAGAATTGAGCGCCACAAACTACGAGCTTTGTAGCATGTTACAATGGCTTGTTTTCTATGCTACACAACAAGAGAAGAAATTGTAATTAACTTTCGCTTGTGAATTATGCAACAGGAAAATTGTATTTTTTGGCGGTGAAAAAGACGGTTTCTTGGAGTCACAACAGCAGAAAAACAACGCTTAATTAACCCCTGGATGTAAATTGCGCAAAACAATTGAGCAGCCACAAACTACTAGCTTTGTAGCGTGTTACAATTGCGTGTTTTCTACGCTACAAACAAGAGAAAAAATTGTAATTAAAACCCTTCGCTTGTGAATTATGCTACAGGAAAATTGTATTTTTTGGCGGTGAAAAAGATGGTTTCTTGGAGTCACCACAGCAGAAAAAACAATGCTTAATTAACCCTGGAGTGTAATTGCGCAAAGAATTGAGCAGCCAAAATTGAAGTGGTATTTGTATTGTAAAAACGCTGTTTCTTTAAATGGAATACAACAGGAACTGGCTTAGATCCCCTTGGATATTCAATGTGCTGGTGAGCAGATAGCATTAAAATGTATATGCAACTGCAGTGGAGGCCCCATGGACTTCAGATCCAATACCCCCCAAATCAGAAATAGAACGTTAAGAGAAGCAGTTCTGAGACAAGCTGAGAACCCCACAAAAATCGCTGTATAAAAATAAGTTCTTCAGTAAGAGCTATCACAATCAGCCGCAGCAGCACCTTCCCTGATCGTACAGTGAGGAGGTGTGGGGAGCTCCAGCATCGGCCTGGAAATTATATAGTGCGGGTGACGTCACAGAATCCGCTAGTCTCTGATTGGCTTTATCTCTGCACATGTAATGCAGGCTATGCCCTTCTTCATCCCAGAGTGCTTTGCCCCATGTTACGCCATGTGCTCGTAGCCATTTTATCAATCAAAAGCACACTTCGTTCACCCGAGGTCCACCAAACTTCGACGACTTCTTTCAGAACCGAAGTTGTCCTGAAATTCTAAACGTATTCCACTTCGTTAGAATCAATTCGCCCATCTCTACCCCTGATGCACAAGCATTATTTTATACAGGATGTCATATAATCCAATTTATTGTTTTTATTTATCCTTGTAAAATAACTTTGTGATTTATAACTGTAGGCTAAATAGATTTTTATTACAAACTGCTTGTTCTGGAAAGTGTTGATTTGTTTGCTTTTTCATGCATGGCACAATATCTATCTATCTTTCTATACCTCTACCTATCTTGTTATCATCTATCTTTCAACCACTTCATCTATCTTTCGATAACTATTTATCAAATTATCTATCAACTATCTATGTCTATTTTTATAGCTTTTTATCTACAGTATCTGCCAAAAGTAAGTACACCCTTCACACTTTTGTAAATATTATAATTTATCTTTTCATGGGACAACACTGAAGATATGACACTGATGCAATGTAAAGGTGTCAGTGTACAGCTTTTAAATTTGGTGTGCCCTCAAAATAGCTCAACACACAGCCATCAATGTCTAAACCTCTGGCAACAAAAGTGAGTACACCCCCTAGTGAATATAGACAAATTGTTGCAAATTTGCCATTTTCCCTCCCTGGTGTCATGTGACTCATCACTGTTACAAGGTCTCAGGTACGAATGGGGAGCAGGTATGTAAAATTTGACGTTATCGCTTGCACACTCTCTCACACTGGTCACTGGAAGTTCAGCATGGCACATCATGGAAAAGAACTCTCTGAAGATCTGAAAAAAAGTTTTTTCTTACATAAAAGAGGCATAGGCATAGAAGATTCCCAAACCCCCTGAACCTGACTGCACCCGTGGCCAAAATGTTACGTGGTTTATCAAGAGGGGTTTAAAAATGAAACACCCTTCCCGGGTCGCCCAAACAAGGGGAGTGCACATGCTCACTGTCATACCCAAGGTGTCCAACAGTGGCAAGGCTCCCGCAGCCCCCGTGACACCACCAACCCTCACCCTGCCCAAGATTCGTCTACCATCCGTCAAAAATTTCTGGGAGCCAAGTTTTGCGGGGATTTTCCCCGTGCATATCGAACGATGGTAGCAGTTTCCCTCCCGAAGGTCGGGGGCTTTTTGTGGTCTGCCTTCTCTCCGGAAAAGCCTGGCCTGGGCTACCCTTTCTGGGCAGGGCGCCCCCGGTCACGGCCAATTTTGCCACTTCCCACCAAAATTCCATAGCGTTTTCGAGGAACCTGCCCGGGGGTTCTTTGCCGAGACCGCTTGTTAATTTGCGCCAAGCTTGAGGCCCCCTCTTCTTTTCCGGTTAAATTTTTTACAAATTCATTTCCCCCCTGCGGAAAAAAATGTCAAAGGGCCCACGCCTCTCCGTGCAACGTGATTGGGGACGAACCCCTTTTCAACGGCAATTATCCCTCCAGAACGGCTTATCCTGCTGCCCCGTAACCCGAAAAATTCCTCCCGGCAAAACATACGTTCACCGGCTCTACGGAAGAGGATATTGTTGTGGGTCATTGCCTCATGTGGCTGGGGACCCGGGGTGGGGAAGTCTTTTTCCCTCATCTCCCGGTTTTTTTTCGGCCCGTCTGACCAAAGGGGGGGTTTTTTTTTGGGTTGTGGAATCTTGCCCCTCCTGTGCCCCTAACAAGTCACCTCGTTCAAGCCAGCAGGTCTGCTTTTGCCATGCTATTCCCAGTGTCCTTGGGCCCTGTGGCTATGGTCCTTCCTTGGGTAATACCGTTACTGGGATTAGGATCGGTTCCAAAGTTTCACTTTATCCCTCTGCCGGGCCCACCCTCGTCCCCCTCTCGTCACTCTGTTTTTTCAAACCCTCTTCCGGCTTCATGGGCTTCTAGCACATTGTTTGTTAGGGGTCCCAATTTTTTTCAAGGTTTTTGGCGCTCTCTAGTGCCAAAAATCAAATGAAAATGGCTTCTCTTGGCCCTTACACCCCCGGGAAAGGGGGAAGGGGAAAAGGGTTAACAGCTCTGGGCTGTACCTGTCCACTTGTCTTGGGGGGTCAGAACAATGGTTGTTTATTCCCTGGGCTGATTCTCTTGCAACTCTTTAGACCGCTGCGGGTTTCTGCTCCATTCTACAGTGTATATGGACGACATCCGCAGCAACCCCTCCCCCTCTTGGTGCCCTCCGAGGTCCAGCCGTGGAGGAGGTGGTCCAGGATCTTAGGGCCATCTGGGAACAGACACACCATCTCTACTCGGGGGTTCCGTTGTATAAGATACAAGGGACAGGAAAAAGAAGACCTCCTCCAATTTTTCTCCCGGGTGAAAAGTGTGGTTGTCGGCTAGGTATATCCGCTCAAAGGTCCCCAACTATAAACTTGGTCCCCCGGTCTTGGGACCCTTTTAGGTGCTGAAAGGGATAAAAACCCGTGGCATATAAATCCCCCTTCCCCCCACTATCGGTTCCGAACTCCTTCCATGTCTCTCTTCTGAAACCGGTCATCTTGAATCGTTTCTCTCGGGAAGTTGCTCCTCCTACTCCTCCTACACCACCAATGTCTTTACTGTAAAAGAGATTCTGGATATGAAGATGGTCAGAGGAAGCGGTTTGTCCTCATTGACTGGAAGGGGTTCAGGCCTGAAGAGAGGTCTTGGGAACCAGAAGATAATATTCACATTGTCATAATATTATTCGGAGAATCTTTCAGGCCAGAAAGAGGGGGAGGCCAAAGGGGTGGGTACTGTCACAGGTGCTCCTGCGACCCTCATCCATGGTTGTCATCCCAGAAGGAAGCCTCTTCTAAAGATGAAGCACAAGAAGGCCCACAAACAGTTTGATGAAGATTAGCAAACTAAGGATATGGATTACTGAAACCATGTGCCATGGTCTATGAGACCAAAATAAACTTATTTAGTTCAGATGGTCTCAAGTGTGTGTGGTGGCAACCATGAGAGGAGTACAAAGACAAATATGTTTTACCTACAGTCAAGCATGGTGGTGGAAATGTTATGGTTTGGGGGTACATAAGTATTGCCAGCTGTAGGCAGCTGCAGTTGATTGAGGGAACCATGAATGCCAACATGTACTGTCATGTACTGAAGCAGAGCATGATTCCCTCCCTATGGAAACTGGGCTACAAGGCAATATTACAATATGATAACGACCCCAAACAGTCCTCTAAGATGATCACTGCCTTGCTAGAGAAAATAAGGGTAATGGCGCTCGACTGACCAAGAATATCTCCAGACCTAAACCCTATTTAGCATCTGTGGGGCATCCTCAAACAGAAGGTGGAAGAGCGCAAGATCTCTAACATCCTCCAGGTCCGTGATGTCATCATGAATTAGTGGAAAAGCATTCCATTGGCAACCTGTGAAGCTTAAGTGATCTCCATGCCAAATAGAGTTTAGGGAGTGCTGAAAATTAATGGTGGCCACACGAAATATTCACACTTTGGGCACAATTTGACCATTTTCACTTAGGAGTGCATTCACTTTAGTTACCAGCGGTTTAGACATTGATGGCTGTGTGTTGAGTCATTTTGTGGGCAAACCAAATTTACAGTGTTATACAAGCTGTACACTGACTACTTCACATTGTATCAAAGTATCATATCTTTAGTGTGGTCAAATGAAAAGATATAATACAATAGTTATAAAAAAAATGTGAGGGGCATACTCACTTTTGTTAGATATTGTATCTAAGAAAAAATGAAGAACTCCCCAGAATATAAATAAAAAAGTGAAACTGTGTTCTTTATTTTTTCTTGTCAAACAGGCAAAATTTTGGCTCAGACATTGAGCCTTTCTCGACAATATGTGAGCCAAAACATTGTCTGGCATGTTGGAATAAGGGACACTTTTTCACTTTTTTATAGTTTTGGTAGTGCTGTATTTTTTTTTTTTTTACTTCAAGTGCTCTGAGACCTTTTACCAAGGTCTTATTGTGCTAGCACCCAATTATTATAATTTTTTTTACCTCAAAGTGCTGCTTGATTTTTTTCTATCGATCTATCTGTCAGTCTGTCAATATATCTATCTATATGTATCTCTATCAAAAAAATGTGAAAGATTTATGGAAAGTGAAAAAAATTGTCTATATTCCAATAAGCCCCAAAAAGCAATGTTTCAACTTACACGCTGAGCCTTTTTCAAGCAGACAAGAGAGACATCACAAGCTATGTATAGGTGTTCTCATGAATAATGCATAAAAGTTCTAAATAATTCCTTTAAATCTTTTTGTAAGGTTGGGAGAGTTCATCCCCATCCTCTTCACTGTACTACTATAGTTTTACACTTGAACAATGGTTATATTATTTGCATATATACATCTATTTGATATCTTATATACACTTTACTATTCAATATTATTATATTGATATATTGATTTTTAGTATAAATTGTGTTTGATGCTTTTATTACATTAATTGTAATTTTTAAATACAATTATTGTATTTTAAAAATAATTATTAAATACATAAAATTCATGTGATTAAAGCATTGAACACAATTTATACTAAAAATCATTAATAGTGAATATTAAATGGTGTATATAAGATATCAAATTTACATATATGCAAAAACAGATGGAAAAATAAGTATTTGATACACTGGGGATTTTTTGTTTTTTTTTAGCTTAGGTATACTTGAACTGTAAGAGAATCTGAAAAAAAATCCAGAAAATCACATTGTATGATTTTTAAATAATTAATTTGCATTTTATTGCATGAATAAGTATTTGATACAATAGAAAAGCAGAACTTAATAATTGGTACAGAAACACTTGTTTGCAATTACAGAGGTCAGATGTTTCCTGTAGTTCCTGACCATGTTTGCACACAGGGATTTGGGCCCACTTCTCCAGATCTTTCAGGTTTCAGGGCTGTCGCTGGGCTACAATGAGTTTCATCTCCATCCAAAGATTTTCGATTGCACTCAGGTATGGAGACTGGCTAGGTCACTCCAGGATCTTGACATGCTTCTTTTGTAACCACTCTTTTATTGCTCTGGCTGTGTGTTTCAGGTCATTTTCCTGTTGAAAGACACAGCCATGACCCATCTTCAATGCACTGACAGAGGGAAGGGGTTGTTGTCCAAAAGCTTCCGATACATGCCACCATCCATCCTCCCTTCAATACGGTACAGTCAACCTGTCCCCTTTGTAGAAAAGCATCCACAAAGTATGATGTTTCCCTCCCCATGCTTCACAGGTAGAACAGTGTTCTTGGGGTTGTACCAGTGTTGAACTGGGGTGCCAAGGAACCACAGGTGGAGTTGACTATGGGAATACCAGTTGAGCTGTAACTTGGCCCCCTAGTGGAGTTTATTAATGGGGCCCACCCTACAGCTACTGTAAATGACTCTACTTGCCTCCTATACTCCACATCTGGCTTTTTGTCTCTCTTTCTATGCTTTTTGCCTCTTTTGAGGATGTAAATGCAGTTAAAAAAACATCTCCAGGTTTACCATGCTCAGGGGCCCTCCTATCGGCCAGTCCGAGCCTTGGTTGTACTCATCCTTCTTCTTTCTCCAAACTTGGCAGGTGATGTTGATACCAAAAAGTTAAATTTTGGTCTCATCTGACCACATGACCTTCTCCCATCCCTCATCTGGTTCATCCAGATGATCATTGGAGAACTTCAAATGGGCCTGGACATGTGCTGGCGTGAGCAGGAGGACCTTGCGTGTCTTGCAGAATTTTAATCCATGACAGCGTAGTGTGTTACTATCGGCAATCTTTGAGACTGTGGTCCCAGCTCTATTCAGGTCATTAATAGAGTAGTGGATGGTCACACACACCTGAGTTAAGGGGAAATAGGGTGGGTGTTAATATTAATTGTATGGTACAAGTAAGAATAGATTACTGCACAGATACAAATTCAGATCAGACAAATGTCAAAGCTATTACAGAGATGAAGATATGTGGAAATCTGAACAGAGAAGTATAGTATATGTGATGTGCTGGCTGTAAACTGAGGTATAGGGTAAAATCCCAGGGAAAAAAGGCCAAAACAAAGCTTGGGAGCAGAAGCGCAAGAATTAGAACATCCAGTGTGAGTAAGAAGCGAGATGCCAACACAGGGTAAAAAAGACCTACTGCCTTTATCAAAGAGGGGGGATATGTGGCAGAGTGACCTCAGGTGGTCGCAGGTTTCTGCCACTATGTGGAGTATAGCAGGATACCTGCTGCAGACGTGCAACCGAAAACCTGTTTTCGGTGGGGGAAGGCAACTATTTAGTGTCAGTAACCATCGGTTGCTGACACACGTAGCTAGCACAGCTGCTAGGCAGCCAAGTATGGGTTGCCTTTCTGGGAACGGTCATAGAGGTGGGTGGGGGGCCGTGCCCATGTTCCAGGACAGACTTGAGACCTATAAATAGCCTGGTATTGCAGTGATTTGCCAGCTGACGATGGAACAGCAGAGGAGCTGAGGAGAGGCTTTGGCCCCAGAGGCTTGAAAAAGTTGGAACCCAGGAGGAGACTGGGTAAAGTGGGAAAGTGTTTGGGCATCTAGACGCTAGATCCAGACCACTGATAGAGAGGGACTATTATAATGTGTAGTCAGTGGCCTGATGGCCTGAGGATTTTTGTTTGTTTTGTTTCTGTACATTTTTCTGTGCCTCTGAGGCCAGGTTAAAGGGAATCCTGGTGTTGGAAAGTTGGTGTTCCAATACTATTTATGAAAGACATTAATCCTGCAAGCTGAATGACCCCTGAGCCTTACCAAGATGGCGGCTAAAAATGAGTCAGGTCTCACATATGGTGGAGATATGCGACTGGCAAGATTGGCAATAACTGGTATGTGCACAAAATGGTGCAGGATTAAAACTGCAAAGTGTTGTTGCTGGTGCATGGAGCGGCACAAAAGGCAGTGTTTATAGTTGCTGCAGCAAAATTTAAAGGGCTGGAGGCCTGATTATAGAGTGTTGCTGAAAAGAGACTGTGACCCACATGTATGAAAACTGTCTAGGTCTAAAACTCACTTTGTTGCCCACAGCAACCAATCACATCTCCCCTCTTTTTTCATATAGTGCTCTGGAAAATGAAAGGGGCACTCTGATTGGTTGCTATGGGCAACAAAGAAAGACATAGAACTAGACAGTTTTCATACATGTGGCCCTGTGTGTTTAAAGTACGGTAACTGTTGCCGCTGGTGGAATTTTTGGGCTATGAAGCAGCTTGTCACATATCTCGAGCAGGCGATTGCCTTGATGGTGCAAGCTATTGTCAAACAGCAAGCCAATTCTCCACAGCATCAGGCCTTTGCTGTACTTTTCATTCCCTACCAAAACCTACAGGTTGTGTTGAGCGATTGTGGTGGTACGAGATCGATCGATGCGAAGTGGCCGTATCGAAAGGTTTTTCGATAGTGAGACGATTTTTGCGCGAGACATTAAATCTTGGGGAGCAAAAAACCCCTTTTTATTACACCCCAAAAAAGGGGGAGAAGCTGAAATTAAAATCCCCAACAGTCAAAAGGTACGTGCTACTCTTAGGGAAAAAAATTTGGTTTTTAAAAAAACCAAAAAAAAGTCAAGGGCCATTTTTTTTCCCCGTCTTGTACACGCCTGACCCTTAAAACCCACATCACCCAAAAAATTAAAAAGTGCAGAGGCAGTATGATTTGAAACCATCATGTTACTTGAATGGACATTGATATCCCCGTTGGAAGCAGCTGAGCCCCAAACCCGCATGCCCCCCATTTAAAAAGGCCCCAAAAAAAAGGGCTTTCAACCACCATTTTAGTTTAATGGAATTGATTACCTGTCTGGGCCACAGGCATGAGCCCAAACCTGCATGACCCCCACATTTTAAAAAATGCCGGAAAAAAAAAGGGGTTTTAAACCCCCTTTTAGTTTCATGGACATTGACTTACCGTCCGGGCCACAGCATGAGCCCCCAAAAACCTGCTGACCCCCCCATTTAAAAGGCCGGAAAAAGGGTTTTTAAACCACCATTTTAGTTTCACTGGACATTGACTATACCTGTCCGGGGCCCCCAAAGCAGGAGCCCCAAACCGCATGACCCCACTTTTAAAAATTTCCCGGGAAAAAGGAGTCCCCAACCACCTTTTTAAGTTTCACGGGGACTTTTGCCCTATACCTGTCCGGGGCCCACAGAAATGAGCCCCAAAATGAAATGACCCCCCCCAATTTAAAAAGTCCCCCGGAAAAAGGAGTCTTTAAACCACCATTTTAGTTTCAGGGAATTGATATACCTGTCCTGGGCCCAGAAATAAAGCCCCAAACCTGCTTTGCCCCCCAAAATTTTAAAAAAAGTCCCCAAAAAAAGGAGTTTTTTTCAACCACCATTTTAGTTAAAATTTGGACATTGCATACCGTCTGGGCCACAGCTTTGACCCCCCAAAGTTTAAGACCCCCATTTAAAAAGGGCCGGAAAAAGGAGTTTTTTTCAACCAATTTTTGTTTAAACTGGGACTTGGGACCTATCCCCTGTCCTGGGCCACACCCAATGAGCCCCAAACCGGGCATCCCCCCCAAACATTTTAAAAAGTGCCAAAAAAAGGAGTCTTTCAAACACCATTTTGTTGAACTGGAATTGACAAATACCGTCACCGGGGCCCACAGCTTGCCCAAAGGGCCGGAGTTACAGTGGGTGGGGGGAAAAACCCCAGGTTTGGCGTCCGTCATCAAATTTAACAGCAGTTTAAAATTTTCCCCCTTTGATGATGCGAAAAACGAAAACTGTCGGTGAAGCAGAGGTGGGGAAAAGCGGAAGTGTGAAAAACTCCACCTTCCTCGTACACAGTCAAAAACTGGGAAACCCGCTTCCCCCTTTCCGAAATGAGTTTTGGACCAATTGAGTTTTCCTTTGGGAAATACGGGGGTTTAAACCCCCTGTTACACCCGGGTCCCCTTTTATCTTTGCATTTTTTTTCCCCTCATTTTACTCAACGTGCTGGGGGAAATGGCCCTCGGGTATTTTGTTCTCTGCCCGTGCTCCATCCCTTAAATGTCCTCTGAATAACCTTACATTTTTTTGGTAAATTTTTCCTTTGTCCCTTTCCCTTTAAATTAAAGGGGAAAATTTTTTTTAACAGCTATTTTGTACATCCCAAGTTTTTGGGTACTTTAATTCTAAAAAAACACTTTTTTAAAATAGGGAGGGAAATTTCCCCCCATGTTTTTTTTTTCCCTCTTTTTTTTTATTGTTTTAAAAGGGGGTTGCCTCAATACGGGGTTTGGGTTTTGCTATGTTAAAGATTTGCAAAAACAATTTATTTTGCAAATGTGCCCCATTAACAGTTTTCCTAACCTATCCTTTTTCTGACAGAAACCACCCACCCTTGAGCCACTTTTGATTTTTGGGTGAAGAACAAATGCTTTTAAAGAAAACAAAAATTTTTTAGAATAGGACCGTATATAGCTGCATGTAAACAGAAAAAATCCCCCCCCCTAAAAATTCAAAGCAAAACCCCTTGAGCCACTTTGGTCAATTGTGAAAACAAATTTTCTGTTGGGAAACAACATTTTTTAGAATGGGGACCTGTAGAAATAGCGGGATGTCACAAAAAAAATCCCCCCCAAAAATTCAAAGCTTTCCCCCTTGGGGCCACTTTGGTCAATTGTGAAAACAAATGTTCTTTTTAGAAAAAACCCATTTTTTTATAATAGGACCTGTGGGTTATTCCTGCTTTTTAAAAGGGCGCATAAACCCAAAAAAAAATTTTAAAAATGATTTTCTCACCCACTTTTTAAAAATTGTGGGAGAAATTGCCACTTAAAAACCCCCACTTTTTCTTTTCCCAAAAGGGACCATGATTATTGCGTATTCACAGTACTGACCCCAAAAAATATAAATATGACTTCTCAGCCACTTTTAAAAATTGTGGGGAAAATCCACTTAAAGTCACTTTTTCTTTTCCCAAAGGACCATGATTATTGCTGTATCCACAACAACATGACCTCAAAACCTTGACAATGCCGGAAAAACCCTTTTAAAGATAAAATGAGTAAAAAAGGGGAATATGTGTTGTAAAGAAACCTTGCTGTCTTTTTCAGTCTCCCCACGCAAAACCAGCAAAAAGAACTGTTGGGAAAAGGGGAAAAAAAAATTTTCAGTAAGAAATGACATTCTTAAAAAAAAAGGTTTTTTAAGACGACCATTTCTGTTTTTAAAAAGGGAAAGGAAGTAGACTGGGAAAATAATCGGGACCCTCGGGCAAATTTTGGGGGCCCCAACAATTTATCAGAGAAACCATGTCCCCGGGTTCAAAATTTTATGAAAGTCAAACGAACCACATTATCTTTGGAAAGCGGATGCGTTTGGGCTGTAAATTTAATCCTCCGCTGTGCTGAAGGTCCGCTCAGATTTTGACCGGTGCTGGGCAGGGGCAACCCTCTATGGCTGACGAGCCAGCTCGGGGGCCTTTGCCATTTTGGGGTACCCAGAAGTCTATTGGGGCCGGAAAAAACCCTGCAAAAAAAAATCGGTGTTTAGACGAATAGTCGTGCACCCTATCTTAAACTGCTCTGTGTGTTGGATGTGGGGCCCGATTGCATCCCTTGGTGAAGGGGGTAAAAAAGATTGCCCGGGTCACCCATTAGACTTCTGCCCCCTTTCCCGCGCTTTCCGCTACGCCCCCACTTTTGGGACTCACTGCCCGTCACGTCGCTGATGTTGTTCCCCCGTACATTTGGGGGAAAGTGAAGGGAGACGCAACAGATGTTTCCAGTTGTTTAATCAAACAAGGTCTCCATTTTTCCCGTATTTTACTCTTTTTGGGGGGGTGGAAGGGGAAAATGCTGATTTTTTGTTTTGTACCGGGGATCCAGGAGTGTGGGCCCCCCTTAAAAAAATTGTTTCATTTTGATGGGCCCTTTTTGCGGGATCAAGTTGGAGGGAAAAAAGGGGGAAACCAAGCACTCATGTGGGGAGATGGAGCCTTGAAATTTTCCCAAAAACCTCTGGGGCGAGGGGCACCCAGAAAACTGATCTTCCTCAAACTTCCTCCTCCGCCTCAAATTCACGCCAAACCCCTTTTCCCAAAGGGAGGGGCTCGTAACATCGGGGTTTTAGGAATACCTCCCCCTCCCCTTTCCCCCTCCCCTCCTCCCGCCCCGGCAAAGCTTTAACACAGCCCTGACTTGCCCGAGATGATGCAAACCCCGGGGAGCTGATGGGCCGCCACCTTGCAATTTGCTCTGGAACCCCCACCCCCTTCCCAAAAGAAGACCCATGGGAAAATTTTGAAAATGTCGGGGCCTTGGTGGATTTGACGGGAGAAAAAGGGTCCCTGTCCCATCCCGTGTCCCTCTCCCCCCCGTGCTGGCGGGACCTTTTGTTTCAGAAATTTTCCCCCAAAAATCGTTCCCAACAAGATTTACCACAATTTTCTCATGCTGAAAAAGGGGATTGTCCCCACTGACCATTTTGGGGGGTTTCCCTTCCCAAAACTGGGGAAAGGGTGGTGCAGGCTCTTTCACCCGGCCCCCACTCTCGGTGGTTTTAAAAACCCCGGGGGGTCCCCACCCCCGTGCGCTTTAGGCCATGGCAATTTGTATTGGGGTAATGGCATTGCGCTGGGGTGCCCCAAAACGCTGGACGGTGGAAGGGGGGGAATTCCAGCGTGTTGCCCCCGTCAAAAATGAGACGGTTTGGGGGGAGGCCGAGCTGACGCGCAAAAGCAGCCCCCGGCGGGACAAAGCAAGGGGTTTGAAGGCGGAAGGCGAACTCAGACCTCAGCCTTTTTTCCCGCAAGGGGAGGGGCCAGACCCCCGGGGAAACTCTTTAGAAATTTTTGGACCCAAAAAGGTTCATGAATGTGGGGAAGGGAAGGGTGTGCTTCCCCGCCCAACCGATCTTAAGGGCGGCCCGGGAGATTTCGGGGTTTATTCCCCAACCCCCCTTTTCCCCTTTTACAAGGTTTATTTTCACCCCCCAGCCTTTTGGGCTTTGTTTCTTAGAGCCGTCCACCAGCTCCTTTACCTGGGGGTGGAACCGGGCTCCAAGGGGATTAATTTTTTAAAACGGCCCCGGGGTCTCTGGGCAGTGATGCCAAACCCAAGGACTTGGGGGGAAAAAAAAACCCGCACCATCCCTGCGGTTTTGAAGAGGTGCCCCGACCCTGAGAGCCCCGTCCCCCCCGGAATCCCCCCAGCTCACCATGAGTTACAGAGATTAGCGGCCTTTGGGCCCGTGCTTACTGCCCCATGTGTCGGGGTGAGTTGGATTTTTTTGGGACACAGTGCAGACAACGCGTTGAAATTTTAGATGAAGTGGCGGGCCGGGGGCAGGGAGGCTTTTTGGCAAAGAAATGCCTGTCGCATTGGTTTTGGGGGGGAAAGGGGAGGGCCATGATGTGGCGGAACCCATCTGTGTCCACCAACGGAAAGGCAACTTTTCCCAAAGGGCCCAAAAAGGGCAATGCCGACATTCAGGCTTTTGGCTTGGGTGGTTTGGGTTAAAGTTTTTCTTCTGCTCCCAAACTGGAAGACAAAAGGGCTGGCTGCTAGACTGGCCGGTACGGTTTTGCGGCCTCAAATGGGGAAGGAAGGGGTGGTTGGGTCTCTGGTGGTGTTTTTGGTACTGGCGAGGTGGGGGTGAAGCGGAGGGATCCCTGATCATGCTCGAGAGACTGGGCAGTGAGGAACGTTTTGGTGGTGGCGGAGGAGGAGGACGGAGACAGGGGTGTGACAGTGGTTGGAGGGCCCCGGCGTCGTTGGGCCTTTTTTTGGGCCAAGTGTTCCCTCCATTTCAACTCATATTCGTGCTGTGACTAACATTTTGGGTGGTGGTTAACCATTAAGGTTTTGCCCCTACTTTGCGTTTAGGCAAAAAGGCGGCATTAATGGGGGGGGGGGAGAGGGCCCGGGGGGGGGGGGGGGGGGGGGGGGGGGGGGGGGGGGGGGGGGGGGGGGGGGGGGGGGGGGGGGGTGGGGGGGGGGGGGGGGGGGGGGGGGTTTGCGCTGACCGTGGCTGGGGGAATCATTCAGCGGGCTTCTGTGACCCCCCTATCCCTTTTTGTGGCGGGACCCCTATTGGGGCAAAAACCCCTCGTCTTCCTCCTCGTCCCCTGATAAGGCTCGCAAGCAAATTCTGCGGAAAAGCCAGGGATGGATCCGCACTGTCGTCCATCTCATCCCAAGCGGTACTTGGTCGCCCTGACTTTCTGATCCCGAATGGGGTACAAGCAAGGGGCACTGCAAGCGTTGCCCCATGCCCGGGATTTTTGCCGATTGAACCCGGCTTCCTTCACCTCCTCTGATGGGCCCGTAACTGGGCGTCAGAGCAGACTAAATCACCTTTTGATCTTTTAAAAATTTCCTTTCGCCCCCCCAAACCGCATTTTGTAATCAAAGAGGGCTTTAGACAATGGATTATACAGGGTGGGGACCGATTTTACAATTTTTTTCTGCTTCATGTTGGGCGGTGTGATGGTGATACACATTTGTGGGGGATGCGAGGACGGGAGGTAAAACTGCTAGATGCAGGTTGCATTTAAACCACTGAAGGGGCAGTTGGCGCATGCGTTTCTTAGATTTACAAGGGCCCTGACCCACGATAAACGGGCCTGACGGTCCGGAAAACTGAGGGATCCCTGGCATGGTTTTGTCCCCACCCACTGTAAGGAGCCCCTTCTCTCGTCCCCTATACCTCCATGTGCTACCCCCCACTCTTTGCCCCGCTTACCCCCTGCATTTCGCTCCATGTTCGGGAAATAAAAAAAATTTGAGAAGGTATGGAATATTTTGGGAAAATTTTTTCTCTTATTAAAAAGGGAAAAATCACAGCTATTCTAAAAATCCCTTAATCAAAAAAAAATTTGCTGGTTTTAAAATTTAACTGAAAAGGTGTCTATCAACAAATCTGGACTGGGCAAAAAGTCCAAAAAACACGTATCGGTTATTTTTTGGGTTATAATAAACGGTATTTTTTGCACCTTTAAATTTCACCTGTGGGGGGAATATAGAATTGCTGTTTTAAGATTTACGGGGGATGCGGGCGTCAATAAAACGTGCGGGGGTGCGAAAAAGTCAAAAAACGTAACTGTTTTTTTTGAAATAATAAAGGGTATTTTTTTCCCCAACCCCCTTTTAAAAAATTCACCCGGTGGGAATATAGAATTCCCTTGTTTTAAGTTTTACGAAAGATGCTGCTAAATAAACTTGGGGGGTGCGCAAAAGTCAAAAAACACGTAACTTTTATTTTTTTGATATAAAAAAACGGTATTTTTTGACCTTTCAATTCACCTGTGGGAAAAATAGAATTGCTGTTTTAAGTTTTACGTAGATCTCGTAAATTGAACAGTGTGGGGGGGCGCAAAAGTCAAAAAACCGTAACTGTTATGTTTTGATATAAAAAAAACTGTATTTTTTGCCCCCCAATTCCCCTGGGGTGAATATATTTTTGGGTGTTTTAAGATTTACGTAGATGCGGGGTTCAATGAACGTGCTGGGGCGAAAAAGCCCAAAAAACACGTAATTTTATTTTTTTTATATAAAAAACTGTTTTTTTGGGCCCCTTTTAAATTTAAACCGGGGTTTTGAATATAAAGGCTGTCTTAAGATTTCCGTAGATCCCTTGGCGTAATGAACAGTGTGGGGGCGCAAAAGGGAAAAAAAACCCCTACTGTTATTTTTTTGTTTTAAAATAAAGGGTATTTTTTTGCCCCCTTTTCAAATTCACCGTGTTGAAATATGGGAAAATTGCTTTTTTAAGTTTTTACGAAAAGATGCTGCTTTCAATGAACAGGGGCTGGGTGCGCAAAGTCAAAAAACGTAATGTTATGTTTTGATAAAAAATAAAGGGGTTTTTTTTGGGCACCTTTCAATTCCCCTGTGGTGAATATAGAATTGCTTTTTTTAAAAATTTACTTTAGATGCTCCCGTAAAATGAAAGTGTTGGGTGCGAAATAAAGTAAAAAAAACCGAAAACTGTTAGTTTTGTAAATAAAAAAGGGTTTTTTTTTGCACCCTTTCAATTCACCTGTGGTGAATTGAATTGCTTTTTTAAAGGGATTTTGGGTAGTTTGCTCGTCAATGAACAGTGCTGGGTGGGGGAAAGAAGCCCAAAAAACACAAACTTTTAAATGTTTTGATATAAAAAAACGGTATTTTTTGCACCTTTAAATTTTCACCTGGGGTAAAATTTTGGGGAAATTGCTGTTTTAAGTTTTAAACCGTAGAGGGCTGCGTAAAATTTTTCAGGGGCGGGTGCGAAAAAAAAGGTCAAAAAACACGAAACTGTTTGTTTGGGATATAAAAAACTGTATTTTTTTGACCTTTTCAATTCACCTTGGTGAAAATAAAAGGTTTTTTTAAAGGGATTTCTAAAGGGGGGGGCTTTCAATAAACCCCAGTGGGGGGTGCCCCAAAAAGGGTAAAAAAAACACTTAACTGCTATTTTTTGAAAAATTTAAAGGGGTATTTTTTTTGCACCTTTAAATTTTCAGCTGTGGTGAATATAAAATTTGCTTTTTTTTAAGTTTTACGTAGATCCCTGCGTCAATAACAGGGGTGGGTGCGCAAAAGTCAAAAAAACGTAACTGTGATTTTTTTCCGTACGATACCCGGTATTTTTTGGAAACAAAAACAACCTGTGCTGACACAAGATTGCGGGTTTTTGGTAATTTAAGTGCAAGGTGGATTATCAACAGAAAAGGGTTGTAGTGGGTAAAATTGAACACCTATCTGAAATGAAATTACTGATAATAAAATTGGAGTTTTGCAGCTAACAAAGAGACCTGCATTACTAAAAAATAAATTTTTAAATCCAATATAAGTTCAGGCGGGCACAATATCCGGGAAAATATTTCAAAAAAGAAAAACTTTTAAATTTAATAAAGATTTTTCCCACTTAAAATGTTACACTAAGTCTTGGTGAACTTTATCCATTTTTTCTTTATAGAAGAGCTTGTCTGTGTTCGCCCGCGGCCCCCCCCCCTCCCGCTCCCACCGCCCGGGAATTTTTTACAGTGGTAGAAAGCTCTTTAAAAATTTTTCTGTAAAATACATAAAATGTTCAAAATCCCTAATCAAAATAAATTGGAAGGAAACCCCAGCCCCCTTTAAATAGAGGTTTCTCTGTGCAGAAAAAAAGACTTTTTCGGGGTGAGCTGTTTGGCCCAGGCAGAACCAGGGCCTATCCCTTGAGGGCGCTGAGGGGACCCCCTGAGGGGAAAAAAGGGAAAAGTGTTCTATGTAAAAAGAGGTCTTTTGGTTTTTTTCCCGCCAATCGCAACCAAGGACACCCCTCCCGTTATGGGCGTCCCCACACACATCTCCCCCCTGCTCTATTCTGTTTAAAACTCTTTGCTGGACGCCCAAATTTCAGGAAAACCCCCGAAAAGGCGCGATCTTTAAAAGAAAATGCACAATTTTTTAAACCTTTAAATTTTCCATGATCTGGAAAAATTTTGTACCATAAGAAAAAATTTTCCGATTTCAACTTTTTCGAAAAAAACGGCCAAACTACCCTACAGGGGAAAATTAAAAAAAGTTTTATCGTTACCAAAATCTTTTCCCCGATTTAAGGGGGCGTAAAAATAAGACTTTTTTAAAATTGGGGTTTCATTACCCTCTTTTCACTTGGTTTAGCAGATAAACAGCTTCGCCTTTTAAAATTTTGTCTTTCTATTTCTGCTGTTGCGGGCAGAACCCCCCTGGGCATTTTCCCGTCCCCGAAAAGGGCCCCCGCACTGTGGGTTGGTGGCTGACATTTCATTAAACCTGTTGGGGTATCCCCCAAAACGGAAAAATAATGGCCACCCCCCCCCGCGCTGGGGATTGGCTGCCTGCACATTCTTTGTTTAAAATCCCCCCTTAAAACTGTTTTAAAACGATAGTGAAACCAGAGTCCCGTGGTCTATTTTAATCTCAGCTTTTAAAGGGGGAAAGGTCCCGGGAATTACTTTTGCCCAAAAGGTTTTATTCACCTCCTCCAGGGTTTAGTCCTTAAGCTGCACTTTTAAAAGAGGGGGTTTTTGTTCCTCAATCGAATGCAAGCCCCCCCTCCTTAAGATTCATCACGGGAGTGGTAAAACCCAAAAAAATTTCAACACGTTCCCCTGTAAAGACCCCTTGTGTAGTGCAAATTTCATAAGTGATCAAAATTTGGGAAGCCAGAGGTTTGGGGGATCAAACCCCATCGTTTTTTTTTTTTTTTTTTTCCCTTTTTATAAACTGTACCATAAATTAAAAAAAATGAAAAATATGTGTAGACATCCCATTAAAATTTTATATATATTAATTTATATATCACACACAGAAAGTTTCCCCTTTTATAGTGTCCCCCTCCCACATCACAAACCCAAAATTCCCCAACCCTATGTAGGGCAATGCATTACTCTCGGGGGTGAGACATTATATAGGGGAGCTATGTATTGTAAAATATATCATTAAAAGAGATTGAAATATAAAAATTTTTAAATCTCTCTACATATGTGTAAAAAATTTAGGGGGGGGGGGAATATACCCCGTAGGGGATAAAAACCCCCGAAACCCCCTTTGTTGTAAAGCCAACCACTCTAACCCCCAAAAAAACACCATCAAAACCAAGTCAGTTACAAAGGGTGAGGGGGTTCTTTCTCAAAGTGATTTTTTCTTCTTCCCCCCCGTTTTTTTACTCATATCACCCGACAGCAAGCAGAGAAACTTTACCCCGAAACTGACTTTTTTCCTTGTAGTTGAGTAAAGGTCTCTGCCTGTTTTTCAGTACAATTTGGTTGGAAAACCCCCACTAGAACAAAAAAAAGTTAAAGCTGCTGGCCCTTTCCCGTGTGTAAAATAAGAATAAAAATGGTTTCTTGCTTTCGGGTTTTGCAGGGGCCCCGGGTGCAGAAAAAAGCAGGGGGGAGGCTACAAGCTGTTTTTTATCCCCCAAAAAACCCCAAAAAACCCCCTTTCATCCCCTACTTCAAAAAAAAAATGATGATGTCACAGTTCTTCAAATGGGGGGAGACACGCCTCGTGGGAGGGGGGACACGCCCCGTGAGAGGAAAAACAAACCCCTGGATTTCAAAAATCAAACTGAGAAAAAAATTTGCAAAACAGCACGGCACTTTAAACGAATAAAAACCCTTTAAAAGGGTCGAAAAAACCCGAAAAAAACAGTCGCTGTTGTCCCGCAAGGGGACGAGGCTGTAAAAAACCCTAAAAGGGGGGGGCAGCTGGGGGACCTTGAAAGTCCTTTATTTTTGGAAGTCAGAGGAGTTGCAACAATGAATGAATTGGTTGCGGGTGGACAAGGGCTCCCCCACTGTGGATTGTCAAACCCAAAAGGGCTCCAAAGGGGCCCCCCTTATGTCCCCTTCCCCCGGAAGAATCTGGTAAGACTGTTTCAATGTGTTTTGAAAAACCGTTGTTTTTGTCATTTTTTTATGCTTAAGGGTTTTTGGGGAACCTGCAGGTTTCCCAATTTCGTTCTTTTCCCGAGGGCGTTTTCCCCATTTTGGGCACATGTGAACAACAGCTAGGGTATCAGGCATAGCATGCAACTTTTCCTGGGAAACACCCCCTGCGGAGTGTGCCCTGCCACTGCCTGAAATGAACAGGCCTTGAGATGATGGTGGGGTGTTCCTCCCGTATATAAAACCTTTAAACAATGACCAGGACAGGCTAAACGTGTGCCCAGAGGTGCTGCCTGAGAGCAGTGGAACTGTTAACTCTGGATTTAAAGAGTCTGATAGACTTGATGTAATGCATGTGGGGTTATCATTGAAAAATCACTTACATGCATTAATGTGTGAGAATAATGTTATGTCTGAATAGGATGCTATAAAAACCGCAAACCCCAAAAAAGTTAAGGGTCAAATGCCCCCCCCAGAGATTTTTATGAGGGTTTTAAAAAGTTTCAATGGGTTATAAACCACCTGCAGACTGGTCCTAATGCAAATCCCAGTGTGACTCAGAGGATTGCCAAGTGTTAACTGACTTCTGAAGAAATGACAGCCCCAACTGTAGTGGAGACTAGCTCAATTGGGGGGGCCCCCAGAGGTTTTTGGTTTAAAAGTGGGTAGGAAAATATTGGGAAAAGGGGGGTTTTCATGTGGAGGGTGACAATCTGAGAAATGTTCTAATACAAAAGTCTCAGGTTTGGGGCTAATGTGGGTTTCCAATGCAAAAAAGTAAATTTCCCCGCAACCCCCCCTGGAAAACTTTTGAATATGTGTCCTTTTAGCTATTTGGGGCCCCATGTAAAGGGAAAAAATGTCTTGGTCCCAAAATCACTTTGTTGCCCATAGCAACCAATCAGAGGGCCCGTTTAATTTCAAATAGTTCTCTGGAAAAATGAAAGGGGTGCTATGGGGTTGCTATGGGTAAAAAGTGAATTTTAGACCTAGACAGTTTTCATACATGTGGCCCTATGTGTGCAGGGTCTGGAGTCCCGTTGGTAAAGGTGTCTACCAGTAATCCCAGCACACTGTGTATATGTGATGATTGCATGCAAGATGCAGGTGTGGATCTGACAAAAGTGGTGAGTTATCCCACAGCAACCATTACAGGAGAGGGTGAAGTGTCTCCACATTGTGCGGAGAGCAATGAGCTGCTACATACAGCACTAGACAGAGTGTGTGCTCAGGCACTATTGAGATGCATATGTACAGGTTTAAGTCGTCAGATGGTACAGAGATGCCTGGTTCTGAGGCAAGTGATGAGTTTTCCCTGAAGGTTATGGTTGAAAACAGTAACAATATCACAGAGGTGATATGTTCTATGAGTGATAACCAGGTGGAGAGTTGTGCTGCCACTCCCGATGGAACTAAAGTGGTAGCCGCTGGCAACCAGGTTAAACGGATTGTCTCACTACAAGGATTGCTTTTTATGTTAAAGATCTTGCAAAAACAAGTCACTTTGCAATATATGTTCATTAACAGTCTCCTACCTATTCCTAGATATTCCCTCTTGCATGGGCTGCATCAGCTCCTCAGGTCGCTATAGCTACAGACCTGTTTGATCTCATGATAGGATGCCAGCACTGGTTGCTATAGCTACAGATCTGGCATCTACTGCAGCCTAGTAGAAGCCAGTAAACACCCGCCCGAATTCAATATGAAACCAAGGAAACAGAACTGAGGTAACATGAATCAATGTAGTGAGTCAACCCCTTTAACTCTGAAACTACTAAAAATGGTTGCAAAAACGTGAATGAGTTGCCCAACGGGAACACTGCACGTGTGGTGAATGAATGTGATTGTCCTGCCGCACTGCGTGAACTGGATGGTGTAAAAGATGTGGGAGTGACCCCGATGGAGGCTGAGAGTCCTTCTAAAGTGACAGTTACAGGAGATGATGGGAAAATATCCCCATAGGTTACTGCAGTAAGTCTGCTTGACAGAGCTAATGAGAGGTGTGCACAGGGGAATGTGCCCCCCGGCACTAAAAAAGGGGCCAGTGCAGTAATGTCTGAACAGCGTTCTAGGATAAACGCTCTGTTCTGCCCAGTCTGAGCATTTAAAACCTTACATAAGTGACTTTGGAATTGTAAAAGAAACGACATCTCGTAGCTATGAGAGGCAATGTGATGAGGTTTGTGGTGTTGCAGAGCATTTTTGCCCGATACCTGCTTCAGGAGTAACCCAGTGGGAAGGGGAAAGTTTTCCCATAGGGACAGGCACAGGAGATATCTCCTCATAGTACATCAGACAGTCAGCTCCCATGTAGAGCCAGTGCCGAATATGTGTCGGTGGGTGATGTGCAGTTGAGGATGAAGGAGTCTTCAGACACTATTGAAGTGTCCAGTAATATAACTGACAAAGTTTCCATAGGAATTGTCTGTAGTAACATTAGAGATGCTAGCATGCATGCTGAATGTGATGATGTCTTTGTTGCAGGGCATGCATGGTATGGGTCACCCTGGTGTGAGTATGGCTGACACCCCAGTCATGTAGTGATAAGCTTCCACGCTATAGTTCTAAAATGTGCGAGTGCTGTGAGCCCATGGCAGAAAGTCCCCAAAGGAAAATGTGGTATCCTCCCTGACTAATGAAGAGTGGCAGGAATGGTGTGAGATGGCTTCTCTGTGTAGGGGTTTTGACCCTGGAGGGTTGATTACACAGGATGAAATAGACCTATGGCTTTTATCAAATATGTGGCAGAGCAACCTCAGGTGGTCGCATGTTTCTGCCAGTAGGTGGAAGCCTGCTGCAGACGTGGTTTTGGTGGGGAGAGGCAACTACTTAAGGGGACATGCATGATCGTGTTTTTCCCCTTTTTCTGGTGTAAAATGCGCCAAAGTGATCCGGCTATGATGTCAAGTGCGCCCAACGAATGTGTCAGACGTATTGTTCGAAATACTCAACACTTTTTAATGCGTCTAACATGAGGGGGTGTTCTGGGGGCATGTCGCACCACACTCGTAATATTAGACACAGCGCATTACTGCTCGAACATGCAGACCTATTTCAATTTGGTCTGCCTGAGGAGTTGAAGTGGAGCTAGATTTGCTGTTAAGGAAAAAAATGTCCAATATTTCTCAACTCACACCAGTACAAAAATAAAAAGTAATTTATGATAATTATCAAACTATATAAAATTAACTTATTTAAATTTAATTAAAAAGTCATACAAAATTAATATAAAAATATATAATATACCAAAAATATAAAAATATCTCCTATAAAATGTATTTAAAATTAATAAAATCTAAAACTAATTTTACATTAAATAACCCATTTATGTTGTAGTTCAGATTTTTACATTTTTATTTTTTACTACATTAAATTTGAAATGTACTTTTGCTGCTCTCACCCTTTATTTTACATATAGCAAGAGCCAACACACAACGGGTCTTGCTGGGATCTGTGGCCCACCAAGCAAGATCAATACCATATTCATTGACATGCTATTCTAATGACTTTTCTTTTATTTCCAGCCTATCTATAGCCTTTACACATATTTGGTGCATTACTTATGCGCCCAAGTTTCATAATGCGCCAAATACACAGGCAAGGCGCAGTTAACTTTAGACACCATTTATGAGTGCACAAAAACCACTTTCATACATACAGGCGCATTTGACACTGAAAAATAGAAGCAAAAATGCGCTTCGATCCGCCTAGTTCCACACATGTCTCCCTTAGTTTCAATAACCATAGGTTGCTGACACATGTACCTAGCATGGCTGCTATTTATGGGTTGCCTTTCCCAGAACAGTTACAGTGTTGGGTGGGAGGCCATTCCCACATTCCAGGACAGGCTTTTGGCAGGTCCCTGAAGGCCTATAAAAAACTTGGTATTGCAAGTGATCTGAGGGCATGGTCTGCTAACTGACAACGGAGCAGCACAGGAGCTGGAGAAAGACTCTGCCCCCCAGAGGCTTAGAAAAAGCCGGAACTCAGTCTCCTCCTGTGATGTCACTTGAAAAAGCCAAAACATTGCCTATTTTTTAAACATGTTGGAATAAAGAATTTTTCTTTTTACCCTTTGGCAATCTTGGTAGTGCTGCAATTTTTCCTATTTTGTATTCATTTTTAGACCTGTAACCAGTGGTCCTTTCTAGTGCTGGCACCCAGTGCTGTGTTTTTAAGAGGTGCCACTCTAATTTCTATCTGTCTATCTGTCTGTCTATCTTTGTTTGTATTTCTATCTGTCTATCTGTGTAGCTATCTATTTATGTTTGTTTGCATATCTATTTATCTACC
Organism: Phyllomedusa bahiana; assembly: GCA_025379985.1. Lineage (NCBI taxonomy): Eukaryota > Metazoa > Chordata > Amphibia > Anura > Hylidae > Phyllomedusa > Phyllomedusa bahiana. The sequence continues at coordinate 25,973 of JAODAL010014449.1, read as the reverse complement.
TATCTATCTTTCTGTCTCTCATTTATCTATCTATTTTCCATATATACTTGAATGTAAGCCAACCCAAATATAAGCCAAGGCATCTAATTTTGCCACAAAAAAACTGGGAAAACCTTGACTTTATAAAAGCATAGGGTGGAAAATGAAGCAGCTACTGGTAAATTTCAAAAATAAAAATGGATACCAATAAAATTACATAGGTAGGAATAGGCAGTTTAATGTCCCCCATAGGCAGGTATAATCAGGTATATGTCCCCCATAGGCAAGTAGAGGCAGGTATAAGCAGGTATATGTCCCCCTAAGGCAGGTATAGATAGATATATGTCCCCCATAGGCAAATATAGGCAGGTATAGGAAAGAGGTTTTAAAAAAAATACAAGTATTCACCTCTCTCCCCTGTTGTTCTGAGGCGCACCGTCTTCTTCCCAGCACAGGGGGTGCGATGTCATCAGACCACGCAGGCAGCATGATGACATAGCACGTTGCCTGTGCCTCATACTCTAGAGGGACGAAAGTTTGCTTGCGGCCTTCCGTAGTCCTATTGCGGAGCAGGAAGCACTCACTCTCTGCTCCACAATAGTATCTTCAGCTGTATGCGCTCCCAACGGAGTCGCATACAGCTGAAAAGATTGCCTCCGGCACCCGGGCCATGACAGCACTTGGCTGATGACAGGTGACTCAAGTATAAACTGAGGAAGGCTTTTAGGCTAGGTTCACACGGCTTAAATGCAGGGCGTAATTACGCCTCGCAATTACGCCGTGTGGCCGGGAGCGGGGCGGGAGCGGGGGTGGGAGCGGGGGGCTGGCACCTCACCAGCCCATAGACTTGCATTACCAACGGCGCATATACGCCGCTGGTAATTCACATGTCAATTATCTCCCCCCCTCGGCATATTCGCCGAGCAGGGAGAGGAGACGTAATCCATAGTTCTCCATGAGAACTGTGGATTACCGTAATGACTTGGACGTATTCCAGCCGTAATTTGCGCACTCCGGCGTGTAATAACGGACTGAAATACGTCCAATTTTAAGCCGTGTGAACATAGCCTTACAGTGCTGAAAAAATCGGCTTATACTCGAGTATATACGGAATTTTTATCTGTCTTTCTGTCTATCTGGCTATTTATCTATTTATGTTTGTTTTTATATCTATTTATCTACTTATCTATCGATCTACTTATATGTCTTTCTGTCTATTGTAAGCATTCACTGGCTCTTGGATGCCATTTTGGACCATCCAGGGATTTCACAGCTCATGGATTGCCGCCTTGGTAAGCGGGCTGACACTCAGACACAGGGATTCTTTTTCAAATCTGGCTTCAACCAGCTTTATTCTTTAGTTACAGTGGTACATTACAGCACACTTGAATAAAAAACATAAACATCTTGGCTGTCTATCCCCTAACTAAACTTTTAGAGTCCCTCTCTACCTGTGGACTGAACCTACAACTCAGCCCCAAAACACTCAGTTTACCAATCTCCTACTGTGGTTCTGTCTTCCCTCGAGCCTGGCGGGAGAAAGAGCATTAAGGCCGTGTTCACATGGCTTATTCAAGCCGTAATTGCGAGCCAGATTGCACTCGCAATTCCGGCTTGAATAAGGGGCGGGGCGGAGGCGCTGCCCGCCGGCCCCATAGACATGCATTATCCACGGCGCGTATTGCGCCTGGATAATGTTCATGTCACTTTCTCCCCACCCGGCGGATTCGCCGAGCGGAAAGGAGCGACGGAATACACTGTTCTCTATGAGAACTGTGGATTACCGTAATTACTGCGACGGATTGGAGCCGTACTGCAGCGCAAATCCGGCACGCAGTACGGCTCCAATCCGCGGCGAAATAAGCCGGGTGAACAGCCCCTACCAGCTCAGCAGCTCCAAACTCTTTGGTAGCGAACCACACCCCTCATCACCTGGAGTAAGAGGTTTCTTATGGGCCTCCAAAGACCTGACAAAAGCCTGTTCTGTATGCTACCTAGTGGCAGAGACATGCGACCACCTGCAGTCGCTATGCCTCTCTATCTATCTATCTATCTATCTATCTATCTATCTATCTATCTATCTTATCTATTCGATTATGTTTGTTCTGTATATCTATTTATCTACTTATATATCTATTCACTTATGTTTTTCTCTATCTATCTATCTATCTATCTATCAAGAAGTTGTTTTCTGCAGATATTCTTGCCATTCTGTATAATAGTCTTTTCATGATCTGAAGACATCTTCCAAGTCTGTGTTGAGACATAAGTCATTTTGAACAGCAAACTTGTTTTTAATTAAAACCTGTCTCTGAAAAATGTGTACTTTTCCCGGCATTATACAAAGTATTTACATTTAAATATTACGAAAGTCATAAAGGACAACATTCCTATTGGTGTTTGTTATTTAGAATGATCATGGAATGACAACTTCTACAAATATTACAGGAATTGTGTGGTGAAATGTATCTATGGAAATGTAAATGGTGAAAACATGCATCTTTCACTTTATAAACAGGAACATAACGGTTCTTTTGTTATTTTAGTTTTTCTTTCTGAAGAATTGCATTGAGATCATAACCTTTCAACTAGAATGGATCTTTAATCTGGAAGAGAAAACTAATGATTATGCTCAGCATTATTAGTCCATTGCATTATTAGATTTTTAAATAATGAGATGCCAGAAGCATTCATTCCACCATCTCTCATTAAGCAGAGGTTATAAGTACAATTAGATGGCACTCTTGGATCTTGTTTTTCAATTTACTTGCAAACTGAGTACTTCTTCTTTGTGATTACATTCTCAAGTATTGTACTTCATTACTATTGCTGCAAAAATGGTATGACTAGCCCAAATGTATTACTAATGCTCTAAATCTGCTTCAAATATTAATTTGTACAAAGCTTAACTTTGTTTCCTAATAATTTCATAAAGTTTTTGCTAATAAAAAGTTGTCTAGTGCTATTATTCCATGATCTCTCCTTTAAAAGTGTTGTCTCACTACATTGATACATCTTATCTCAGTCCTGTTTTCTTGGTTTCACTTTGAACTCAGAGGCGTGTCTACTGGCTTCTACTAGGCTGCAGTAGAAGCCAGGTCTGTAGCTATAGCAACCAGTCCTGGCAGCCCATCAGGATAGATCAAACAGGTCTGTAGCTATAGTGACCTGAGGAGCTGATGCAGACCATACAAGAGGGCATATCCCAGAATAGGTAGGACACCGTTACTGGACATATATTGCAAAGTGACTAGTTTTTGCAAGATCTTTAAAATAAAAAGCAATCCTTGTAGTGAGACAACCCCTTTAAGCCAAAACTAAAAAAAGCAAAATATTATCACTTCATCGTAACTGCTATATGTGCATGTACAGTCTTATGCAAAACGATGAGCACGCCTTATAAAATTAGATATTTATTTGAAGTAGACACATGAGCTATGCAACATTAATGTGGCGTATTTCAGTACAAAATGTCTGTTTATTTACTTAATTTATCATAGTTGGAAAAAAGAAACATGTAAGTCGACGTGTAGAATTTCGGCTTACTTTCATTGTATTCACTAAGGTTATTTGTAAAGTCTCAGAGCTTGTTAGACCTTAATCCAAGTCAAGAGTAGACAAATCCAAAACTCAATAAATTGTGTGACAATTCAATCCTCTTTGGGTGTTGTTCTTACAACTTGCAGTCATGGGCTCCTCTAAAGCTGCTGACTGATCTAAAAATAAAGATAATTAACTCCCATAAAGCAGAGGAAGGCTATGAGATAATATCTAGATAAACTGCAGGAGAAAACCTTACCTGTGATCTATTGAGTCAATGTCCCAATTGTGCCATATACTTTAAGGCATTTTGGTAGTGCTCTAGTTTATTGCATTTATATATATTTTTTTGGTTTAATGACTGGAAAATGTTTATTCAAAAGAGACATATCAGCTTGTTTTCAATCAATTAAAACCAAATTGTCAGGGCTGGGCAGCGCTCGGCTTGCAGGGAGGAAGAGTCTGCAGCAGCTGATCAGCGACCCCACCCTGATAGACAGTCTGCTGGGAGTTGTGTGAGTGACAGACGCCCAGCCACTCGTGACACGAGGCGAGTCGCACCAGCCAATGGGAGGACCCGGAGGCCGCTCCAATTAGCTACAGGGGCGGTATCTGGGGATCACATTTAAACTCCCTGCTAGCTGAGTGCTGCGCCTGCGATATTCTCCTGGCTGCCTTGCTACCTGTGCTATTGCTTGTTGTTTGCTTACCTGTGTACCTGACCTCGGCTTGTTCTCCTGACCCCGGCTTGTCTTCTGTTTTTGTACCTCGCTCCCGTTCGTGTTTGACCTCGGCTTGTTTACGTTTATCCCTCTGGTTCTGATTTGTGGCTTGGCGTTCCTGATTTGGTATTGACCCGGACTGTCTGACTATTCTTCCTTCTGACGGCCCCAGCACTTTAGCAGCGCAGGGACTGTCGCCCAGTTGCCGTCTGCCGCTTAGGGCAGCACGTCAAGCAGACAGGGACAGTGGGCTGGGTTCCAGTCAGGGCTCACTGTACCTCCCTTGACGTGACACAAATACTATAAAAAAAAATTAATCTGCTATTTCTTTGTTGGTGTATTCTTTATTCTGTTGTTTATATATGATTATGGGGGACATCTGCTTTGTAGCAGTCACATGGACAATATGAATCTGAAATCTGAGGAATAACTCAGTGACTTCTATATGAGAACCTCCTCCATTATTAAGTTATTATTATTATTATTATTATTATTATTATTATTATTATTATTAAATATTATTTGTGCTTTCATGCAGTATCAAATACATGATTACAAATTAATAATCACTTTATTAACTATTTGGTGCTTTATTTTTCAAATTTCAATGCTATAATCTATGCTAAACATTCTGATAACTGCAAGGCTAACACTACACTAACCACAGACTTACACTTTCTATTTTGCAGAGACCACTTCAATATTAGTGAGTAAAAACACGAAGAATACTAGCAAATAAATTATTAAACTCTAATAATCATTTTATTTAAATTCATAAAAAGTACTTGAAGGGGTAAAAAAGCACATGGAGGAAACAGTGATTCATCATACCAAGAGGGTAAAATAGAAGATAGTGGTGTTGTCTATAGAGTATAATAATTACTTATTTCTGTGAAATTAGATCACATATTGTAGATAAAAATGGACCTTTTCCAGCTGCCATCATCCATTGTGGGGCAACCATATGGGAGCTACCAGTTTCTATAATCATGTTTTATTACCTGCATCTATGTTAATGTTATCATATATCAGCCATGCATTATGTATCTCTAAATTTAAATACCTACATTACCACTATTACTTATTTAATTTAAGTTTATTTATTTTCAATATTCACTAAGCACTTTGTTCTATACATGTTTCATGTAATTATATTTAATATTAGTATATTGCTATATGTATTTTTTATCTATGTGATGTGATTCCACACAATTAAATAGTTATTGTACCCTGTAGACAACGCCACTATTTTCTATTATATTTTCTTGGGGTGATGAACCACCATGTGCTTTTTTATCTCTTCATGTACTTTTTATGAATTTAAATACAATTATTATTAATTTTTTATAATTTATTTGCTGGTATTCTTTGTGTTTTTATGCACTAACATTGAAGTGGACTCTGCAAAATAGAAAGTGTAAGTCTGTAGTTAGTGTAATGTTAGTCTTGCAGTTTTCAGAACGTTTAGCATAGATTATAGCATTGAAATGTGAAAAATAAAGCACCAAATAGTTTTAAGAAATATGTTTAATATACAAACTTGACTTTAACAAAAGGTAATTTTTCTGATGACAATTTTTTTAAAGTAAGTTCAGAAAAAAATTTACTCACTACTGTAACTAAAGAGTAACACATTAAAGTACAATTGTGTAATCTGGTGCTAATATACAGCTATAAAAAACGCATGGAAAGCATTTATATACACCATGGGTGACATGTATGATTTTTGGTGTTTAAACGGCAATTTTTATGTGCATAATAATAGTATAGAGTGCACCTGATTATATAAACCACGGGTCATAAATCAGGCGCATTCTAGCGCATAAACGTCAATTCTGGCTCATGTAAACCACTTTGAACGTGATTTACCTGTTCAAACAGTAATGTACCTGGAATTGCCGTAATGGAGCTATAAATATGTAGCTTCATACGGTACAAGTGCGCCCTGCCTCCCACAAGCCCCCCGAAATCATCCGCATTACAAAGTGCCGTGGGCAGTCTTTACTGCGCCTGATACTGGAGTACGGGAGGTTTTCAACTATTGCTAACGAGGCTGTGCTAGATTCGGGCTGAAAACACTCCAGACATCTGGTGCAGCCCCATTCATACATGTCGCCCCATATGTCCAGTTATTGTATATACTGTATCTAATAAGCACGATTTATTAACAAAGAATGTGCCCGATATATATATATAAAAAAAAAAAAAAAAAAAACAGAAAAATGGGACACTATTTATCAAATATGAAGTATAAGTCGATATTTTATCCAAAATACGCAAGCTCACAACCCACATTAAGGGATTTCATTTTCTTGCAAGTCCCTGCACTAGGCTTACTAGCAATTTACAGAAGAAATCAAAGACAAATGAGACACAAAGCCATACTTACAGCTCAATGGCTGTACAAAAAAAATCATTTCCAGTAGGAGGCAATATAAGCCCCAGGGCAACAGTTGAGAAATTTCACAACTTCAGCTCACTGATGAACAATTGCTCACACACCTAACCACTAGGGGGGCAATTGCTTAGCAAAAAACTACACATTGGTTAAAAAACAGTATGCATCCTGTGCATTTTCTCCCATGTGGCACTGGGGCTTGTATTGCCTCCTACTGTTAATGTTTTTTAGTCCAGACATTGAGCTGTAAGTATGTTTTTAAGTAAATTATGTCATATTTTTTAGTGATTTTCTTTTGTAAATTGCTAGTAAGGTTAGTGTAGGGACTCACAAGACAATGAGGATCCTTGATGTGGGTTGCAAGCTTGTGTATTTTAGATACAATATCAACTAAAACCTCATGTTTGATATTTTTTTAGTATGTAGTTTTGCCCTGTAATACTGTGTAAAGGAGGATGTCAGTATTTTGTGTTGGACACTTGAAGTATGCACAACATACACATGCACCACTGATAACCGAAAAGCTAGCACCCTACATAAGTCTTATTTATGTGCAATTGTAATACCTGCAATCACCGCTCTCATGGATAGTAGGCATGTGAGTTGTTGTTTATCAGTATATTTGCATTTGAGCAATCTCCCCTGTATGGTACTGTGGATTTTCTGCATGATGGCGTGAGCTGGTTCTTATTCATTGTGCAGTTATTTGCTCAGCAATTGCCCTCTAGTGGATAGGTGTGTAAGAAATTGTTCATCAGTATTCTGCACCTGTGAAATTTCTCCTATGTGGTACTGGGTCTTATATTGGCATCTATTGGGAATAATTTTTTGTCTAGACATGGAGCTGTTAGTATGGCCTTTTGTCTGTGTTTTTTAGCATATTTTTAACTTCAAGGATAGCTGTCTCTTATAAAAGTTACAAGCACTTTCATAATGTCTCTTAGATAGCAGCCATTGTCAATAGACTTGAATATTCAAAGATTATTTATGAAAGTGCACTGTAACGCTGTCTGTTTGACTAAGCTTGTATATTCAAGACTCGTAGATTACACAGTCACTTTGTTTTACAATATTGTCTGGTTGATGCCTGTGGTCTACAGTATACATGGGACAACTTTGCTATGCCAACATAGACAAAGCTATCACATTTTTATCTTCAATGAAGAAATGGTATAGAGCACACACTATCCATTTTTTCAGCTTTATTCATAATGAAGTAAAACATTTGTTATATACACAGCTATAACCAAAGAGTCAAACAATTCTCAAGACAAAGCCTCTATGGTTATGGTTGTGTATATTTGTAATTGATTTATTTCATTAGGAATAAAGAAGAAAAAATGGATAGTGAGTACCACAGACCATTTCGTCATTGCAGATAACCTTATTTGACTTACATTTTTTAAAAGCTGAACACCTCTGTGTCCGGTTGCACATGGAACACTTGATAACCACACGAATTACTAACTTAGTGAGGCCGATGCGAACTATTTCTAATTACTCTTGCCAGGTGCGTCATTAGAGAAGCCTGGGCCCCATAGCCAGCTTTTGGATGGGCTCCCCCCCATGCCTCCCCAACCACGAACAACCTCTTAGGTCATGCAATCACTAGATAATACAAGGAGTGAACACCTCACCATAGATTTCACCATCATACCACTACCAGACAAATCCCACTATACCCAAATCAACATTACCAATAGTGCTACTACATATGGACCTTATTATACCGCAAGAACACGACCACAAATTACCGCCAAACAGTGACTGAATAATACCCATATACTATTACTGAATAAAGATCTGTATATAAAAAAAAAACCTATATTACCGCCATATGGTGACCATATAGTGGTATATAAAAGTGTACAAAGGTGCCTAACAGACTGTATATTACCACCATACAGTGGTAGATATGTGACCATATAGTGGTAGATATGTGTACACAGACTCTGCTAACATATAAGTGATTATAGGGCAGTTACATCTTGAGACTCACAGGTGACGTTTCTCTGATGAGTCGTTGACTTTCCCTTTTGTTTTACATCCAGTCCAGACTGCCATGATGACTTCTTCCAGCCACCACTTTTCCCTACAGATTTAGACACAGATATTTTAGAATCCTCACTTTTTCATCACCTCAATCCCTGCCCCCCACCTCTGTACAAACATCCCAAGGGTGGGAGAGTGGGTACAGGCCATGGCTTAGGGGCCATATAGGCAGGCAGGGTTCAGGTAGGCTATAGAGGGTCATGCAGGAAGGCAGGGTTCAGGTAGGCTATAGGGGGCCATATAGGTAAAAACGCAGGGTCAGGTAGGCTATAGGGGGTCATATAGGTTGCCAGGCAGGGTCAGGTAGACTACAGGGGGGTCAGGTAGGCTATAGGGGGTCATATAGGTAGCCAGTCCGGGTCAGGTAGACTGTAGGGGGGTCAGGTAGGCTAAAGGGGGTCATATAGGTAGCCAGGCAGGGTCTGGTAGGCTATAGGGGGGTCAAGTAGGTTGACAGACACGATCAGGTAGGTAGCAAGGGTCTGGTAGGTAATCAGGGTCTGGTAGGTAACCAGGCAGGGTCAGTTAGGTAGCCAGGGTCTGGTAGGTAGCCAGGGTCTGGTAGGTAGCCAGGGTCAGGTAGGTAGCAGGCAGTCTGGTAGGTAGCCAAGCAGGGTCAGTTAAGGTAGCCAGGGTCAGGCAGGATCTGGTAGGTAGCCAGGCAGGGTCAGGTACATTGCCAGGGTCAGGTAGGTAGCCAGACAGGGTCAGATAGGTAGCCAGGGTCAGGCAGGGTCTGGTACGTAGTCAGGCAGGGTCTAGTAGGTAGCCAGGGTTTGGTAGGTAGCCAGGGTCCGGCAGGGTCTGGTAGGCAGCCAGGGTCAGGTAGGTAGCCAGACAGGGTCAGGTAGGTAGCCCTGCAGGGTCAGGTAGGTAACCAGGGTCTGGTAGTTAACCAAGTTCAAGAAGGTAGCCAGGGTCAGGTAGGTAGCCAGGCAGGGTCAGGTACGTAGCCAGGGTCAGGTAGGTAGCCAGGCAGGGTCAGGTAGGTAGCCAGGGTCAGGCAGCCAGGCTACTTTAATGTAAAAGAAAATACGAAATCCCTTACTCACTTACCCCACGCTTCCTCGCAGCTCAGCTCCCAGGCAGTCTGTGCTCACGCGTCGCCCACGTCAGCACTGGGCACCGGCGCCTGCCAGACTTAAGGCCTAGCAGGCAGATTAGCAGAGCGGAGTGCCGGCGGCTCCTCACTGCTAACACCGGGTGGTGCTGCGTCTGAACGCTTGGGCCGGAGGGCCCGGGCGTTCAGAGGCAGGATGCGCTGGGCCCTGCAGCCCCGCGCCCGCCGGCAGTGAACTGTTATGTTCACTGCCGGCGGACTCAGGAGCAGAACTACCGGGGCAGCAGACATGTCAGCAGCTACCCCGGGGCCTGGGCCCCCTCAGAGCCCGGGCCCCGTGGCAGCTGCTACGTCTGCTACCCCGGTAGTTACACTCCAGACTCTTGCTATGCTATTGTTCTCTGTATTCTTTGCTGTTCACTTTGTCTGCATAGCAACAGTGATGTAATAAGGGAGTAGGAGCTGACTCAGGAGGAAGGGAATGCTAGAATGAGAGCTATCGATAAAGCATGGAATAAAGTAGTCTGAATCAGAAAGTCAGTATCCCAGAGTGGACTTACTCCTGTTGACCTCCATCTTCACTATAACACTACAACTGGCGACGAGGATTAAGAATTATCAGCTAAAGGTATTTAAGCAATACAGCAAATTGTGTACAAGATTGTAATGCTATCACCAGGCATAGCGTGCTTACCCTCTATTCCTGCATTTGTTGTGCACCAGGCCCAAGCAAACTTGGCAACATGCTGGAATAAATGGTTGAAACACTTTGAGATATTCCTACCAGCAATGAACAGTACTGCCAATGCAAGAAAGAAAGCTATGTTATTACACTATGCTGGGGAGCAAGTCTATTATATCTTCACAACACTGCCTAATATAGGAGAGAACAGTGACTATGAGCTGTGCAAAACAGCACTAAGTAAGCACTTCTGTCCACATGTAAATACTACCTTTGAAATTTTCAAGTTTAGACAGTCAAAGCAGTCAGCAACAGAAAGCACTGATGAATATCATGTCCGCTTAAGACAACTTGCAGCTTACTGTGAATTTGCAGATACTGACAAGGAAATTCAAATCCAAATCATACAAGGATGTGTTTCATTTAAGTTAAGGAGACAAGCACTCAGTGATGCCACCATGACTTTAGCAAATAGTTGCCAACTTTTGAAAATGAAAAAGCAGGAGATACTAGTGGTATGCCACGCCCCTTCAAAAAGCCACACCCACTCCACCTAACTGCATAACGGCTTTGGAAGAAAGCCAGGTAGATGCCCTTATAGCCAGGTAGTAGCCCCCCATAACCAGGTAGTGCCCCTTACAGGCAGGTAGATGCCCCCTTGTAGCCAAATACATGCCCTCTCTGTAGCCAGGTAGAGCCAAATTTGTAGCCAGGTAGATGCCCCCCCATTGTTGCCAGGTAGATGCCCCCATTGTTTTCCAGGTAGATGCCCCCATTGTTTTCCAGGTAGATGCCCCCATTGTTTTCCAGGTAGATGCCCCATTGTTTGCCAGGTAGATGCCCCCATTGTTTGCCAGGTAGTGCCCCCTCTGTTGGCCAGGTAGATGCCCCCATTGTTGCCAGGTAGTGCCCCCATTGTTGCCAGGTAGATGCCCCCATTGCCCATTTTTTCCAGGTAGTGCCCCTCTGTTGCCAGGTAGATGCCCCCATTGTTTTCCAGGTAGTGCCCCCTCTGTAGCCAAGTAGTGCCTCCATTGTTGCCAGGTAGTGCCCCCAGTGTTGGGGAGGTAGTGCCCCCTCTGTTTGCGAGGTAGTGCCCCCATTGCGTGCCAGGTAGTGCCCCCATTGTAGCCAGGTAGTACCCCTTTATTGCCAGGTAGTGCCCCCTAGTAGCCAGTAGTACCTCCATTGTGCCAGGTAGTGCCCCCATTGTTAGCCAGGTAGTGCCCCTCTGTTGCCAGGTAGTGCCCCCTTGTTGCCAGGTAGTGCCCCCATTGTAGCCAGGTAGTGCCCCCATTGTAGCCAGGTAGTACCCCCATTAGTAGCCAGGTAGTACCTCCATTGTAGCCAGGTAGTGCCCCCATTGTAGCCAGGTAGTGCCCCCATTGTTGCCAGGTTGTGCCCCCATTGTTAGCCAGGTAGTGCCCCCTCTGTTGCCAGATAGACCCCCCATTGTTAGCCAGGTAGTGCCCCCTCTGTTGCCAGGTAGACCCCCCATTGTAGCCAGGTAGTACCCCCTTTAGTAGCCAGGTAGTGCCCCCTCTGTTGCCAGGTATTGCCCCCTTTGTAGCCAGTGTGCCCCCATTGTAGCCAGACAGTGCCCCCCTAAAACAAATAAAAATAAAATAATAAATCCACTTACCTGACCAGGCTCCTGCAGAGCGGCCCGCTCCTGGACATCTCCTCAGCAGTGTCACAGGGGAAGTGAGTGCAGCCGCGCGTCACTTCCCCTGTGACGCTGACCTGTATGTACGGCGCACAGCGGCGCCGGACATACAGGGGGAGGAGGGAGCGATCCCTCCTGCCTCCTCCCTGCCAGCGAGGTTCCGGGCGGGTGCAGCGGGCGCAGCGCCCGCTTCACCCGCCTGTGGAAACGGACCCGGCGGCGCAAGAGTAGCGCACCAGGCTACTCCGGCGCCGCAGTCATTTAAAGGACCCCCGCCGCCTGCTGGCGGCGGGAGGAATGCCAACTCCCCCGGGAGGGCGGGGGGATCCCAAATAGCGGGACCCCCCCCCAAAAACGGGAGAGTTGGCATGTATGCTTTAGCACAGCTGCTGGACACTGCACATATTAATGATGCAGAAGAGAATCAAGCTAAACTTACAGAGAACATAGACATATGCCAGAGCAGCCATCTTCTGTAGCACAGCTCACACAGATGCCACATGTTCCTCACATACAAATGGCTACCCGCTACAACGGTAGAGGTATTTATCCTCACCAGACATCCTGACTAGCTAAGGGAGTACCTTGTCATAACTGTTGAAAACAAAATCACTTTGCAAAAGCTTCCAGATCTAAATCATGATCACTTATCTCTGCAAAAGAAGCCATGCCACAGAAAGTCCTGGCAGTGCAGTCACTGCCCCCTAATGATGAATCCAGCAGCACCTACAGTATCTCACGAAAGTGAATACACTAATCACATGTTTGTAAATATTTTATGATATCTTTTCATGGGACAACACTGTAGATGTGGCACTTTGATACAAAGTGTTAAGTGTACAGCTTGTATGACAGTTTAAATTTTTTGTGTCCTCAAAGTAACTCAACACACAGCCATCAATGTCTAAATCGCAGGCAACTAAAGTGAGTACACGCCTAGGTGAAAATGGACAAATTGTGCCCAATTTGACTTGTTAGCGTTACACGGTGTAAATGGGAAGCAAGTTTGTAAATTTGGTGTAATCGCTCTTACACTCACCCATACTGGTCACTGGAAGTTCAACATGGCACCTCATGGCAAAGAACCATCTGAGGATCTGAAAAAACTGAATTGTTGCTCTATATAAATATGGCTTAGGCATTACAAAAATTACCAACACCCTGAAATTATGCTGCAGCATGATGGCCAAGACCATACAGCGGTTAACAAGAAAGGTTCCACTCAGAACAGGCCTAGCCATGTTCGAACAAAAGTTGAGTGCACATGCTCAAGTTATATCCAGAGATAGATGCTACCGCATTGCTGCAGAGGTTAAAGGGGTTTTGCCAGGACGTGCCTGATCTGCTAAGAATCAAATGTAAACAAGCCAAGCTGAGCTGAAAGAGAGAGAGACACAGCCAGAGCACAGAGCCATGCATAAGGGATCGTGTGAAATGTTCACTCAAATAATCAATCTACAACTAGTGTATTCTGTATACAAAAGACAACAGCTTTTCTCCACAGCAGCTTGAAAGCTTCTTCATGTTCTCTGTCATCAGATAAAGCAGGGATCTACTCAGATAATCACACTAGAACTAGTGGATTCTGTGTACAAATGACAACATATTTCTACCTGGTGCCTTGAAAGCTTCTTCAGCTCCCTCTCATCAGATAAGAAGTGTGATCTGCGCAAGCCCGGCCAACAGCTCTTGTCAGGTTGTATCTAATAGAAGCTTTGAAGTAACTAAGGGCAGGTAAGGCAGCCTGTAGCTCACTCAGACTGCAATTTTTGTAATCACATATATATAGAAAAGTGATTAAATACCCATTTTGGAGGATCCCACGTCAACATTACATCGTGGCAAAACCCCTTTAAAAGGGTGCGGGGATCTGCCCGTCAGTGCTCAGACCATACGCTGCATACTACATCAAATTGGTCTACATGGCTGTCATCTAAGAAAGAAGCCTCTTTTAAAAATGATACACTAGAAAGCCCACAAACAGTCTTCTGAAGACAAGCAGACTAAGGACATGGATTACTGGAACCATGTCCTATGGTCTGATAAGACCAAGATAAACTTTTTTGGTTCGGGTGGTGTTAAGCATGTGGCAGCAACCAGGTGAGGAGTACAAAGACAAGTGTGTTTTGCCTACAGTGAAGCATGGTGGTGGGAGTGTCATGGTCTGGGGCTGCATGAGTGCTGCCGGTTGTGGGAAGCTACAGTTTATTGAAGAAACCATGAATGCCAACATGTACTGTGACATACTTAAGCAGAGCATGATTCCATCCCTTTGGAAACTGGTCCGCAGAGCAATATTACAACATGGTAATGACCCCAAACACAACTCCAAGACGACCACTGCCTTGCTAAAGAAAATGAGGTTAAAGGTGCTGGACTGGCCAAGCATGTCTCTAGACCCTAAACCCTGTGGGCATCCTCAAATGGAAGGTGGTAAAGTGCAAGGTCTCTAACATCCACCAGCTCCGTGATGTTGTCATGGAGTGGAAGAGGATTTCAGTGGAAATCTGTGAAGCTCTAGTTTACTTCATGCCCAAGAGAGTTAAGGCAGTGCTGGAAAATAATGGTGGCCACAAAAAATATTGACACTTTGGGTACAATTTGTCCATTTTCACTTTGGGGTGTACTCACTTCTGTTGCCAGCAGTTTAGACATTGATGGCTGCGTGTTGAGTTTTGTTGAGGGCACACCAAATTTATACTGTTATACAAGCTGTACTCTGACTATTTTACATTGTATCAATGTGTCATATCTTCAGTGTTGCCCCATAAAAGATATAATAAATATTTACAAAATGGGAGGAGTGTAGTCGCTTTTGTGATATACTGTACTTATTCTCAGTGACTGTCGAGGAGTCTCAAAATGTGCATGCAATTACTAATCCAAGATGAGTCATCTTAATAAATGGCACTCTGGTGGAGACAATGGTGAATACTGGGGAGTCTGTCAACGTTGTTAGTCACACCGTCTACAATCAGCTAAAGAACAAAGCTGCTTTGCAATGTACTAATCTGAAGATGTTTCCTTAAATTCAGTTACTGCCTTACCCGTATGTGGCAAATTTCATTCAGAACTGATCTGATGGGAAATCCAACACAGACACTTTCTGTGAAGTACACCCTTCTCCGCTGCAGTTGTGCGATATCTTTGGGTTTTGTAAAACTGATAAACAGGGTAACAAACTCTTCTGTCCAAAACATTATGCAGAAATATCCTCAACTCTTTCTTTGAAATTTGAAAGACTTTCAAGTAAAATTACACATTAATCAGTCAGTACAGCCCTCAGTTCAACCTCACAGAAGCATCCCTTTCCATTTTCACAAGCTTTTGGAGAAAGAACTTCAAGACCTGGAGACATCAGATCTTATTGAATGTGTGGAAGGCCCAACTCCCTTTGGTCTCATTATTTGTTGTTGCATCTAAACCTAAGCAGGTTGGTAAAATCAGATTATGTGTGGATATGCAACATGTCAATTGGGCTATTCAAAGACAAAAGCACATCACACCTACTATTGATGACATTCTCACGGGTCTAAATGGTGCAAAAGTATAGGCATCATCAGATTGAACTGCATCCATACTCCAGATATATTACAGCTCTCTGCAAAGATTCAAGAGGCTGAACTTTGGCATATAATTGGCTTAAGAAATATTTTTGAATGTTTTCAGGCAGGTTCTTTCAGGAATACCTGGAGTCCTCAATGTCAGTGCTGATGTCCTTATCTTTAGCACAACCCATGAGGAACATGACAATCACAAAATGTGGGTTCATCCAGAAGTCATTTAGCTTGTTTTGCTATATTTTTTCAGTAAACTGTGTTTCAGCAGACTCTCAGAAAATAGCTGCCATAACTTCCACCGGCCAACCTCAAAATATATCAGATGTTCTGAGTTATCTTGGACTGATCACATACTGTGGGCATTGCATATCTTATCTGGATACTGTTTCTCAACCCCTACGACACCTCAGAAAAAAAGATACTCTTTGGTCATGGACTTATCAAACAGCATTGGACACACTAAAGTCCAGCCTGACTCACTAAAATCTGCAGAGCTAATTGTAAATGCCAGTCCTGTAGGCCTTGGTGCAATTTTAACTCAGGTGTCCAAAATTGGCAGCATTTCTACACTCTCTTATGCAAACGAGGCTTTAACAGAAACGGAACAGCTTTATTCACAAACTGAGAAGGAAGTTATTGCGATTGTATGAGGATGCCTTCATTTCCATCCTTACCTTTTAGATCGTGATCATAAACCACTCATTCCTATCTTCAATAAGTATTCTTCAAAACCACGACTTGAACGCTGACTACTCCACCTACAAAACTACCACTTTCATTTGAGATATAAGGAGCAGGGAACTCTGCAGACTATTTTTCAAGACACCCTTCTCCCCAATCTGCCAAGGATGATGTGCGAGCATCTGTCAGCTGAGTAGCAAGTAAATTTTGTTGTTGCACATTTTGTACTAAGAGCAATGACCATGAAGAAAATTAAACAGGCGGTGGAGTCTGATTTCCAACTCCAATTAGTTATCGACACTGTTCGATCTAAGTACTGGAGTTCTTTTCTAGCTGAGGCTCGCCTTCATTCACAGGATTAAACGGCTTACTTTCAGGCTTTCTTTAATGCAAGACATTCCCTCTCTATGTCTGACTCTAATTTACTGCTGCATAACAATCACCTGGTAATACCTCAAACACTTCAAAGCAGAGTGCTCGATCTGGCTCACAAGTCTAGTCAAGGTGTGATTAAAACAAAGCAATTGCTTAGGGAGAAAGTAAGGTTTTCTGGACTAGACAAAAAAGTGGAAACTCTTATTTAAATATGTATAGCTCATCAAGCAACTACAGTTGACCAAAGCCGAGCACCATTAAAAATGTCACCGCTGCCAGAAACTCCATGGACTGCTGTTAGTGTTGATTTCTGCACTTTGCCAGATCATTCATTTAAACCACCTCTACAAGAGCTATTTTGTTATACCAAAATTGGACAAGATATTCAAGATATTCTCTACCTATGACAAACCTAAGACAGTAAAGACTGACAATGATCCGCCTTTCAATAGTGCAGACTTTTAGCGCGACATGTCCCAATATGACTGCGCCATTGTTTTGGTGTATCTTGCACCCAAAAAACTATTGATGCCCTATTCTCTATATAAATGAACTGTAATACACCAAACTAGGAGTATCATATGCCAAGCATGACACATTTGAGTGCGTCTAAACTAGGTGCATCTAATAAGCTAGCAATGATACGCTATGTGCCTAAATTATTCAATGCGTCTAGATTAGGCGCATCAACTATACTACGCAAGGTATACCACATGCCAGATATTTGACAGGTTTGTTCATTCAGGGACACTTTACACTGATTTAGTGCACCTTAAAACTGATGTGGCAGCGCCTATTTCCGGCATGTCACCCTCTGTCTTTTACACCTTATCTTGGCTTCATCCACAAAAAATTAACTCCTTACTGGCCTCAGGCAATTAGCGAAGTGGAACACTTCATGCACTCAATCAACAAAACTCTTAGGGGCCGTTCACACGGCTTATTCTGAGACTGATTCCAGCCGTACTGCGCTGCAGTATGGTCGGAATCCGTCCCAGTCATTACGGTAATCCACAGTTCTCATAGAGAACTGTGGATTCCGTCTCTTCTCCCCGCTCGGCGAATCCGCCGAGTGGGGAGAAAGTGACATGCACATTAATTACAGCATGTACGCGCCGTGAATAATGAGTGTCTATGGGGCCAGCGAGCTGCCGGCCCCCCGCCCCCGCTGCACGGCTGCCGGCGTAATTGCGGGGCAAAATCCGTCCCCACAATTACGTCGGCAATATGCCGTGTGAACATTGCCTTAGGATTGATACTATGAAACACAAGGATTTGCAAAAAGAATTATATTGATTCCTTAGGCAGTACAGAGCCACCCCACACTCCACTACAGTAATGGGCTGTTTACATGACACAGAGCAAATACCGGTCGGATTATCTGACCGGTATTTGCTCTGTTTTGGGGCCGTGCACACGGCACGTAGGGATAAGGCTTTTCCCCATGGTTTGCAGAGAAAAGCCCTCCCCCTTCGCATTAACCTGTTCATGTTCTGCCCAAAAACCGGGCGGAACTATAAAGATGATCAATGTTTTTCAGGCTGCCAGCGGTCTAAAAAACCATCCGTCGGAAAGCACGGATTTTCTATAGAGGTCTGTGATAAAGTTTGAAAGCGGATTTACAGACGGCTTTCAAAACCGAAAACAGTCTGTGAAACTGGCTGAAAAACCTGCTGTGGGGACAAGCCCTAATATTGCCAGCATCTGTGTTTTACAACAGGCCTTTGCATGTTAGGCTATGTCTACACGGCAGTGGACAAAAAACAACTTGGAAACTAAATCATAAAACTGAGATTTTTGTCCACTGCCTGTCAAAAGCTGCTGAAAAAACGTCAGTTTTTTGCTCGTTTTGTTGCACTTTTTTTATGCTTTTTTTCCAAGAGTGCACAGCATTAGATTTGCTGTTTATTTCTGCAAAAAATGCAACAAAACATGCACAAAAACATCCCAAAAAATGCGCCAAAAAATATCTGCTACTTTTCATAGACTCCAACAGTAGATTTTCTGCCCTGATCAGTCATTTTTTTGCAACCTGTTTCAAAAAACGACCAGGAAATAAAATGAGCTGAAAAAATGAACGTTCTGTGGAGACGACATGCCAGTCTATGGGACCTCTTTTCAGTCGTTTTTTCAGCGTTTTTTGAAAGCGAAAAACATTGAAAAAATGGCCGCTTTTAAGTGCCGCAGAGACATAGCCTTAAACTTTCGAACATCCCAGTTGTTTCTATCTGGACTGCATTGGTTCTCAATGATTCTATTGCAAAAGAAAGGATAAAGAGATATGGAGATAAGGCAGTCATCCCTGCAAACAGCTGGAAGTGGAAGACTAAGTCCTTTTAAAAGGCCGAGACCCAGTGACAAATTATCATCCACATATTATGCTGAGCCCTTTCAAGTCATGCAAGGTCCATGGTTACTACTCAATACCAGGGTCATGCAGTTACAAGAAGTGTGTCCCATTTTAAAAAGCTTTGTGGCTATGATCCAGAAGCAAGGAGATAGATGATGAGGAAATTCCCACCAGAATTGGCTTAGCAACTGGCTTAGCAACACAAACAAGAGATACAAGAGAATTCTCAGACTTCATTTAATAATGGGATATCTCAGTACTATTCAACAAGAACAAGTTAAAGGTCACTGTAACGGTCTGGAGGTGGATCCACTGGACCACCGCAGGCGATGGCGTAAGCCTACACCAGGGAGTGGACTCGAAGTAGGTCCCGGTATTCAACAGAGCCCGCCGCAAAGCGGGATGGACTTGCTGCGGCGGGAGTCTACCAGGTCGCTTCCATTGGCGGGGCTTGCCTGCGGTGGCGGCCAAGGGTAGACGAGGTACGGAATCGGCAGGCAGGCTCGTAGTCGGGGACAGACAGGAGGTCAGGACAGGCGGCTCTGGTTCGTGAACGTAGACAGGCAGAAGGTCAGGGTTCGGTACACGGTAGATAGGAATAGACAATGCTAAGAAGGCTTTCTCCAACTGGAAACACAACAAGGATCCGGCGAGGGCCGCCAGGAAGAGGCCAGACTTAAATAGGAGCAGTGCCCGGCAATGACCAATTATCGGTGCACTGCCCCTTTAAATTTCAAACTAGCGGAGCTACGTGCCGGGAGAGGGGGACAGGCTGAGCAGGAGCGTGGCCGGGTAAGTGAACGCCGGCGGGGACGGGGAGGTGAGCGGACCCCGAACCCGACGTGCGGGACGGGGCTCCGCTTGGTGCAGGAGCACGGACGCGCCTGCGACCCGGGACAGTGGTCGCAGTGGCATCTGTGACAGTCACCAACTCACCTCACGGATTAGTTCTGCAGTAAAACTTGCCTGTTAATCTGCACATTTGATTTTGTGTCCATTTATAATGGTTGGACATTTTTTCATAAGAAGTAGAGAGATGTGATGTTTTTATAACTGTTCTATGTGTTATTTGCTGTTCACTCTTTATATATTGTCTGCCTATCAGTAACATATCAAGGGAGAAGAAGCTGACTTCGAAAGAAGAAGATACTAGACTGAGAACTATTTATGAAGCATGGAAAAAAATATAGTCCATTCCAGAAAGCTAGTATTCCAGAGTGGACTTATTCCTAGCAACCTGCATCCTCACTAGGCTGGGAAAATCAGTTAATCAATCCCAAATTTGGCATGTACCTGGCCCTTTGGTGTTGCCATATGAATGACATTATATTTGAAAGGGTTCATAATTGTTTGTTAAGCATTGCTTGTTTAACTATATTTATATACATATTTAAGTAAATGTATATAATTTAAAGCAAACCTGTGAGGTGGTTTATACTTTGGCTATGTTCACACGGCTTAAAATGGGACGTATCTTCTCTGTATTTCGCGCCATACTGCGATAAATACGGGGCGAGATACGTCCCAGTCATTACGGAAATCCACAGTTCTCATAGAGAACTATGGATTATGTCTCCTCTTCCCGCTCGCACAATACGACGAGCAGGGAGATAAGTGACATGTCAATTATTCACGGCGTATACACAACGAGAATAATGAATGTCTATGGAGCCGGCGGACTACCGCCCCCACTCCCGAGCACACGGCGTAATTGCGGACGAAATACGGCCCGCAATTATTGCTGTGTGAACATAGCCATACAATTCTAAGAGTAGGATAGAATAAGAGAAGCTGAGCTCTGTGACATAAGGGTTTATATAATTTGGAGCAGGATTTCTGAGTAATCCTTAAAAGACAGTGAAAGTCCTGCTTGACACACACACATATCATTGGGTGTACGGAGCAAACTGTATATTGAAAGCTTCCACTCGCGTTTAGCTGCTGCTCTGGTGATCGCAGTCCAATGCAGACAGAGACACAGACAGGTTGTTCTGGTTCCAACACGGGTCCTCCAATGTTTTATTGGCATAACAGGTATACAGCAAAACGTATGCCAGATACAAACAGAATGACAAACAAAACAAAATGCCTGCTCCTTTGAGCGCTGGCTAAACAGTGCAGTTCCCTGACTACACCTTGTTCAGCAAACGGTTTAGGCGAGGACCTGGATATCTCCAGTGAGATACACCTCTCAGGCCAAACTCCTTGACCTGTATGACAGATAGCCCTAGTCAGCTGACTAGCTGACTTGCAAAGGCTAGCCCAAATCCTGGTCAGCTGGAACAAGGGGAGTAGACACTGACCCAATGCTTTGCCTACTCCCAATAGAAGCCGTCCCGGGTTTTGGCTGAAGCAACCATACTACGTTAAAACATATGTTAGCCACCTACTGTGGCTGACACAACAGAAACGACCGGCTTCTATCTCACCAAGGCCGGGTAACCTTGGTGACATGTTCCTTATTCCTTCTTTGTCTGGTGTAAGCCAGAAATCTAGTTGGGACATACACCCCATTAAGGACCTCCCAGCTGCCACCTTACATATCCCCCCCTCTGCTCAGACCTGTGAGGAGGAGCACCTTGTGCTTCCAGGCAATGGGTATGCGACAGTTCGTCCGCATTGCCTTGCTGGGAACCTGGGCGATGCTCTACACAAAACCTAAAATCCTGTAGAGCTAGGAACCACCTCATCACTCTGGCATTCTTCCCCTTATTCTGTGCCATCCATTTTAGTGGGGAAGGGTCTGTGACCACCCTAAATTTCCCCGCCCTTCAGGTAGTACTTGAGAGCCCCTCAATTTCCCAATTTAAAAGCAAAGCATTTTTTTCTGCGCCAAAAATTTTTTCTGCTCAAATATACCCCCCGGGGATTTCCCTTCCCAAATCAAATCCCCGGGGGACATACAGCTCCCTTTCCCCTTGTTAGGGGCATTCCCCTGTCCCAAAAATTTCCCTGCTTTGAAACGGGGCACGGGAACACCGGCCCTTTGGGGCCAAAGCACCTCTTTAAACCCTCTGAACCTTTTTTGTTTCTTTTCCCACTTCCCCCTAGGGGTTTTAGCCCCCTTTTTGGTTTGGGGCCTGAAAAGGGGTGGGGGGCGGAAAAAGAGGCAAAATTTGGCAAAATCTTCTATAAAAACCCCGGCCAACCCTAGAAAAGCTTTAAACCCGGGTTTTTTGGACACGGGGTTTGGGCCAATTTTTAAAAGGCCTCGTTTTTGTCCAGGGGGGTTTTTAAATGCCCCCCCCTGGCCCAAATGTTGTCCCCCAGTTTTATCGAGCCCCTAAAGGGCCTATGACACATTTCCTGGGGTTTGCGATCAGGCCTGCTTCCCAATTTGGAAAGCCCCAGGACAGTTTTAAAACCTTACCCAATTTTGGGAATTCCTTTTCTAAGCTAAAGATGTGACTATTCATCTAAAATAGCGGCTGCTTTATTTTTAGGGATTTTTTAAAAACAATACCCTTAAATACTCTGGAATTTTGGCCCGGGGCAAGGGGAAGGCCAAAGGGAAAGCCCCACATTTTAAATTTGGTGTGGGGTAGAAAAAAACGGGTTTTCTCCCGGGCTGTTTTTGTAATTTGCACCTGCCAAAAAACCCTTGGAAATTTCCAGAGTGGTGTTGTACCGGGGGGCCCAAACCTTTTCTATTAACTCATCCACTTTTTGGCTCGGATATGCGTAAAAATTTTGGATATCTCAAAAAAGTTTTCCATAAAGTCATTAAAAAAAAAACCCTTAGGGGGCCGGGTTTTTTTTGGGGAATGAGGACTATGGGGTGGCCCAATCACCCCGGGAACTTCTCTTAACCCCTAGTGACAACATTTTTTTCCACCTCCTCCGAGATGGGTCTCGGGTTTTTTGGGGGGACACGTTATGGTCTGGGGCCTTTCACTTTTGGCGGGGTTCCCCAAATTTTATAAGGACTTATGACGTGAGTTTTTACCTGGAAATGCGAAAACCCAAGTCTCTATTTCCCCCCATTAACTTGTTTTCCACCTATTTTTATTTTGTACTGCGGACAAGGGTCTGAGATACGGATTTTTGGGCCCAGCTCATTACTAGGGACTTTTTTTTATTTAAACACACCGCCCCTAGTCCTCTCTGCCCTTTTCCGGGGTTTTGAGTTAGTTTAATTTTGATAGATCTGGGGGGTTTTTCTTTTCCCAGGCTGATACCCTTTAAATTTTTTGCCAAACTTTTTCCCTGTTTCCCATGGGGCCCTTCCCAAATTTTCCCAAAAAATTTACTCTCCCCCTTGGGGATTAGAACCAACACCCCCACCCTTGGTTTAAAAAGGGAAAAAAACCCCTTGGGCAGCCCTTTTATATACTCTTACCGGGGGCTTCCGGGAGCCGGCTGCTATGCTTTTTTAACAATTGGCATCACTGCGCAATTCAAATCCTGCTTTTTTTCCATGACATGACCCAATTACGCTGTAGTGAGGTTTTTGGGCTCCTCCCCCCCAATGTTTTTTCTATATCCAACCCCCCGGGTTACTTCCCATTTTAGAACCCCTAAAAAGGGGGAAAAACCCTGGGGGGCCTGGGAAACCTCTCTAAAGGGAAAAACCCATAAAGGTTTTGGGCAAAAAGCCGGCCCCAATTTCCTTCCCACCCTTGGGTCATCACTCTTCTGAGCACCCTTAAAGGTTTGGGTTTTGGGAACCTTTTTTCCTAAAGGCCCATCCGTCTGGGGGCTTCCCCCCAGCTTGTAATTTATAGGGGGCGATTCAGCTTTTTGGGAAATTTTTAACTCTTTTAAAAGGGGTCCCCCTGGGTAAAAGGTTTGGGAAAAAAATTTTCTTTTGGGGAAAAAAATCCCTGTCCGGGTGAAACCTTTTAAAAATATTTCCCCTTTGCAATCCCCCTTGGGATCAGGTTTTTTTCTAAGTGGGACAGCCCCCGGGGTTAGGGGGTAGAATAGTCTAGTAACTACAAAAAATGTGCTGGGGGCCCTCTGGCAAAATTTGGGTTTCAAACCTCTCTTTAGCATACGGGCCTTAAAATGGAAACCTTTTCCAATATTTGGGAAGGGGAAACCAAAAGCGGGTTACGGAGTTTTGGGGCCAAAATTTTTCCCTTTAAACCTCGCCCTTTTGGGATTAAATAGGAAAAAAATTTTCCTCTTTTTCCGTTTCTAAAATAACCGGGCCCCAGAAAAAAATTCCGGTAAAATGTGCCCCTTTGGCCCGGGGGCCCTACGCCTAGAGGGGCCCAAACCCACCCACATGAAAATGACCCAAGCCCGGGAAAAAATGTTTTACTTTATTACTGGGGGTTACCAAAAAGTTGTTCTCCCACCTCGGGCAGGGTTTCCTTTTTTCCCTATTCAGAAAAGTTCCCCCTTTTTTTAAAAACGGAAAAATTTGGGGGTACACCCAAATTTACCCCGGGTTTTCCTTGTGGCCCCCATTTATAACCTTAAAGCTCCCCCCAAGCGTTTGCTAGAAGGGGTTCCCGAAAATTTTTTCCACCCCAAAATTTAAAACCCTGGAAACCGGCAGGTATAAAAACTAAATTTTCCCGGGGGTTTTTCCCTTGAATCTCCCCCAAGGACCATTATGGGGAAACTTCAGAACCCTCTGACACCTCTGTTACAGGTTTTGCAGGTTCGCCCCTTTTTTATACCCGTTTTAAAACCCCTTTGGCCTGATTTTTTCCCCCCTACTTTCCCAAAAATTAAGGGAAAACCCCGGCCCTAAATATCACAGGGAAAAATTTAAGCCCTTTTACAACCCCCAACTTCTTGTTTAAAACCGACCCACAGGGGGTTTTAAATGGACTTGGGCAGTGGGATAGTCCTTTAGGGTCCCTATTTTAAAACGGACCCCCCCCGGGAAAACGGGTATGGATTTTACCAGGGTTTCCCACTAAACGGGCCGGGGTTTGTGAAAATGGCGCCCCCCCCAAGGGCCCCCCCAAAAGTCCATTAAGCCTAACGGGAAGGGCCATTTCCTACCCGGAGGGGAACCCTTTGCCGCCGCTCGAAATTTTCCCTTTTTGGGGCAGTTTATACGGCCGGGCAAAAAAGAACCTGTGCCTTCAAAGTCCAATTCCGGGGTTCTGTTCATCGGGGACTTTGGGGGGCCCCCTTTGTCCCGTTCCTGGCAGTCCCGCAGATTTTCCGGGCCCCGGGGCCTGGAAAATTTGGGTTTCCTTTTTGGGGAACTTGGAAACCCCTTTTTACCGGAACGTTCTAAAAAAACTCCCAACCCCCATGGGCAGGGCCCTCTCTCCTTTTTAAAAATTTAGGAACAGCCCTTCCAAAAAGCTGGTTTTTTCTTTTTTCCCCGGGGCCATGCATTTCCCTGGGGAAAGTTCATTTGGCCCGGGTAAACCTCTCCACGATGGACAAAAAGGGTCATCCACACTTTTGGGGTCAGCTTTTCCCCAAAAGCAGTGCGGGTATCCCTTTTTCCCAAAGCGGGCCACGGCCCAAAAGGGTTTCACATACGACCCGTTTCCATTTATTTGGGGAAAGGGGTTGGGCCCCCTCCGGTTTTAGCCACGGGTGGAAAGGGGTTTAGGGCCGTACATCGGGGCCCTCGCGGGGTTTTTTGGGTGTTTTACCCCCCAGGTAAGATTCCCCGTGCCCGTCACCCAAGGTCATCCCAAGCCGGGCCTATTTCCCCCTTCAGCCCTTGTATACACTCTGGCGCCCTTTGGACTCGCAGGTCAAAGTGGGCCCTTTCGGGGTTCACCCTTTCGGGAAAGGGGCCCAGTTTTGTCACCCCACGGGGACCCGGGGTTTAGCTGCGCCCCCATCGACCCCCCTTTTCAAATTTTAAACCGGGAAGGTTTCCCAACTATCTTCGCAGTAATTTTTTCAAGCGCCCTTTGAAATGACCTGACGGGGGTTAACTGAAAACCCCTAATCCCTTTGGGTCTTGGGTTAAGGTTTGGAAG